>JAOUZG010033162.1:1253681-1273724 GCA_026289955.1 Argiope argentata
GTATATATATATATATATATATATATATATACTTACGACTGTTTCAAACCAGTTTAGACAGGTTAATGACTTAAAAATAATAATGTTCTCACATGATAACTTGATGTGGATTTCATTTTCTTTTTTGTCTCGGAAAGTTCTGAAAATTATATTCATTAAAATTGAAACGCGGAGACTTTCAAAATTTTTTGAAAATTACAAGTTTTTCTTTTTGTGAAATAACTTTGGTTAGGAAAATTTTAAAATTACCTTTTAATGATATCAATCTCGTTCTCGTGCATCCCCCCCAATTTTCATAAGGTTTTAAATTTAGTTTGAAGCAGATTTTCTAACAATATTTGTACTATTGTAATTTAATTCGAACTAATTTCATCTTTCCAAGAAAACATTAAATTCGCTGGCCTTTGCCAATGTCATAGTAAATTTTTTAAAAATCCTTCCTTTGAATATTTATGTACGAAGTAAGATTTTCACTTCCACTGCTATTTTGCCGAACTCTTTTATTTTGCTGGCAAAATAATTTGTTGAATACCGACTCCATTAACTTTATATTTTTCAATCTTATCAAATAATGAGGTAATCTTTACTTATAATAAAGCACAATGTGTGTGTGTCTGTTGGCGATGTACAGGCCAGACCGTTCGACCTACAGCTACCAAATTTGGTATATGTATACCTTGGATGGCGGGAATGTGCACCTCGGATCCCTTTTTTGAATTTTTAATTAAAATTTTAATTAATTAAAAAATAAACCAAATTTTAACGTTTTTTCGCTATAACTTCCGAAAATATTACAGCACAAAATTGGTTTTTGCATCAAGTTAAAGCGCAAACAATTAGCTTTTCAATGATACTAATGTTTTGACCTACGAATTAAAACTCTATTTTTAATGAATTTTTAATCATTTAATTTAATCGTTTTTTTCAACAATTTATTTCGCAAAAAAAAAAATAATAATAATAAAATTTTATCTTCTCGAGGATCTAAAAAAAAATCAGCTTTTAATAAAATGCTGCCATCCCATTTTCAGAAGTTTTGATTGAAAAAAAGTTAATTACTACCAAAATTAAAACAGAAAAATACAATTTTCATCACGTGATTATATGAAATGAATTAAATAGGAAATGTGATATTTTTTAAACAATAAATACAAGTGAAAATCGTTTGCAATATCAAATTTAATATTTCAATTGAAGAAATAAAATAAATAAAAATACAAAATAAAAATATATTACAAAACTGCGACAGTTAAAACTGAAAAAGAATTTTTAGAAAAGGACCAAACGATTATCTTCCGAGAGTGAGATTAATTACTTAAAAGCAAGAAATCTTAAACGGACTTTTAAAATGACGTCATTTAAAAGAAACGAAGAACAAAAAGCAATGCGAAGAAGATATTTTGTGCAAATCAAAGAATTCACCTTCATGATTGTAATTTTTCTCCACATTTTAATGAATCATGCGAAATAAAAACGCATCTTCTTTCAAACAAGCATACGTAATAATTAACAATGCAAAATTTGTAAAAGCATATAAAACTATTTTTACCCGCATATTTCAGAGACATCAAAACTTTCTACCAAAACAATATCGTGTTCTCTCACGAGAAAAAATAAATCAAATATCATTCCAAATTAAACATATAAAAATGTCATTTTCGGCACGTGTCTGTATAAAATGAAATAAATATGAAGCATGATAATTTTGGGAAATAAATGGATGGAGACATTTTCTATGATATTTTACTATACACATATTACTAATCCAATTAAACAATTTTATTTAAGGCAAATATGGCTTAACATCTACAAGGCATCTTCTGTAATCGGAGCCCAACATCTAATTTCTTAATTTTTTGGGGAGAGATATAAATAATCTCTTAGCAATTGGTCCAAGTGAAATATATAATTATAGATTTAGGGAAAAAATGCTGATGAATTAAATTTTTACATACATCATCTGCTCTGTGAATCATATTTAACAAAATATTCTTGAGACAATAAGTCCTTAAATAGTAATAAATTCTTGAGACAAAAGTCCTTAGTTAAATAAGTCCTTAAAGAAAATCCAATCAACTAAATCACTCATCAAAGCTAATCGATCTATAAAAATTTCAATATAACTATTACGGTAAAAACTGGCAATTTTAGATCACTTTATCAAGATCTCAAAGAAGCCAATCAAGGTTACTCTAGGATAATTGGTCTAGATTGTGATAATGATGATTGTTCTAAACTTGCAATATTCAGAACTGAATAAATCAGCCAGATTTGAAGAAGATAGAAATGCTTATTTATTTATTTAGAAGTTGAAATATTAAGAATATTTTACAAATATGAATCTATAAGACCAAAAGAATTTAAACCATATTTTTTTGAAATATATTTATAAACCTAAAAAAATTATTATTGAGAGCATTTATATACATCTAAAAATAAAATTAAAAACTGAAGGTTTCAATTAACCTGTGAAATTTTTGCTGAATAATTCCTTGAGATCTTATGAATTATAAAAAAAATTTATAATGTTTCAATTTCTGAATTGAACATAAAACTTCAATGTCAGACTATTCTGCTTTCAGTTCTTAGTTTTATTTAAAGACATGCTTAGATTGAGTCAAGAGGTCGTTGTATTAATTGAAGTTTCATCATTTTCAATTTAATTTAAAAGTGAATTTTACGTGCACTGATAGAAAATCAGAGAGAGATGTGGAGTTCAAAGATAGGAATGCTTAAGACTTACATAATAGTATAAGTGAATTACATGATTATCGAAATTTGAAGCTTAAAAAATATTTTGCTGAAAAAATTATTATGAGACCAAGTTCTATTAAAAAAATTGTTTTAACCCTTTAGTCGGCATTAATATTGGCGAACCGACTGGTCGCCAAAGGCGGCTAGTATTATATATAAATACAATGCAAATTTATAACGTAACAGACAGAAAAGTAATTACTCAGTACAAAATATCTGATAGTGGTCGAAGAATTTGATTTGTTACACATTACATCAATCTTTTTTTCCCTACAATACCGGTTCCGAAAGGGAAATATTTTTCATTATTCAAATTTTCCTGTAAAATGTATTTATTTTTAAATTTTTTGTAAAAATTTCCCAAAGCATTTGTTATTATAGAGATTGATTTGCTATATCCGTATAAAAATTTTGCACTAGTATGTTAGATGAATGGTTTTTATTACAAGAACTTGATATCTAAATGAGAAAATAATTTTATTACTACTTTTATCTGTTTTAAGTAACACATATTTAAGCTTCTTTTATGTGGTTTGGTTTGTATTAATAGTTTTAATCTGATTTTGGACTCATATTGTGTCAAAATAAAATAATTTTAAAAAGGTTAAATCCTCGCTAAAAAAATACTGCATTAAAACAAGCAATTGCCAATGTCCAAGCAATTAAAACATCGGTAATATCTCCAAAAGTAAATGGCTACAAACCCGTAGCATGGCTTCAGAGTTTTCAACTCATGTATAATGCACTGAGATATTAGAGTAAGATTATTAGGAATGGTTATTAGCTTTGGGTGTCTTTTACTTGTATGAAAGTCAATTTCAGAAGCATAATTGTATAAACATAATGCAGAGAATTAGCTTTCAGGAATTGAAATTTTGTAAAACTCATGTCTACAACCACCAAGAGTTAGCTAGATACTGTCTTTTTAGCTACCTAAATACCCAAGTTGCAACGAAAATTAAAATAATGTATTGAGACGAATACATCATATCCCCCATCGCTGATTAGTTCATGTGTTTACAATACAGAAGTGATGGCGTCCTGGTTTAGGGGTAGCGCATCTTCCACATGATTTGGGTGTTACGGTTCGGGAATGGTGATTGTTCTCTGTTCTATCTGTGAGGTGGGTGAATGTGCCCCCCCTTTAAAAATGGATTGTGCAAGCGAATTTGACTCATGAAATTAGCTAAGCCGTGTTCTTGGCACTTGTTGGCGCTACTGAAAAATAAGAGACGCTCATCGGCTTAAAATTGCTGACGGCCGTCAGTACCTTATTTATGGCAAGTGCCATTAGTAACAACAACAATATAGAAGTACTGCCTGTAATCTGAGCAATAACCGACGATGAAGTTGATCAAACTACGATATTGGAAGTTTCTAATGAGGTGCCCCACGGCTGATAAAATCGCCATTACGTGAATAAGCAAACATTAAAATTTCATAAATTATGTGACTACATTTTTTAAAAGAAAATTTCATTTACAAAGTCTACAAACAAAACTTGTTGTAACTGCCTCAAAATGTTGACGAATTTTCAAACTCCCGAAGTTAAAAATCCACTATTCAGAAATATTTCTATTTATCGATCTCCACACCCTACCCCCAGGTACCCTTGTTCAAGCGATGGACAAACTTCCATGTCCAGATCTTGAAGGTCCACAACGGCATTAATAACTTGGGGTTGCATAACATTCCTACTACTATTTATATCAAACTCATATCATACTTTATGTATTACCAATATTTTTAATTATTAACGTTGTATATAATGTCAATTGTAAATAAAGTCAGTTAGCAAATATGAGAAAATATATGAATAACACTAATATGTATCTCTGTTTAGAATACCCCCCCCCACTTAATGCATTAAAAAATTGGCACATAACTTCTTTATATACATGGATAACAACGGAAAAGAGACAATGATAAGCATTCCCAAATAGCCCCCTCCCAAAGTAAAATCCAAAAGATGCTGCTATATCCTACTATAAACTTAATTCTTACCTCCCCCACCTTAATGATCTAATTTCCTACTGAATGAATAAATTATATTCATGTTTACCTGGTGATCCAAAAACATAAATCAAACGGCAGCATACCCCCGCAACCCACACTCAGATGACATCCAACAGACATGAGTCCTGACACACGCCACCCCATCTCCACCTTCTCTTGCAAATATTGCAGGTTTTGAAGTCCCCAGACCTCCAGTCCCACTTCAGATTCTGACGAAGACGGCCATGGCAAAAATCGAAGGCAAGTTGCTAGCAGTTTACCATTACCGGGGATAAGCCCCTGTAGAGGCTAGGCACTCCTTCAACCCATCCAAATAGGCCCAAAAAGTCAGTTATCATCCAACTTACTTGTCTTATCTGAATGGTTAACTCACCCATCTACAAACTTATTTACTATCTGTCATTATGTGCAACAAAAATTTAAGGAGTTAAACAATGAAATATTATGCAGTCTTTGTGATGAAACTATAGATACTTCAAAACAAATTTCATATTTTGGGCACAAAAATTCTACGACAGAAAGTCAGCACATACTCCAGTTCATCCGAGCACATACGATCTGGAAAACTTATGTAGATATGATACAATGAGACACCAAAATAACATATGATTTCATAACTAGAATTATATCTCGGTATGAAATATATCAATAGACTGGCTATTTGTAGATTCTGCTCTGTGATCTGCCTTATCATATTTATTGTAATTACTACTCAAAAATATAAACAAGATAAAGGAAATTTATTAAATACTCTTAACACTAAATACGTATCTGTTTTTTGAAACAGTCATTTAATGGAGATGTGCTTAAACTAAATATTATATTTCTCATTTTCATAATGGGAAGCTTAATATAAAAAAAATGTTGTTAGTTTACAAGAAAATTGGGGAAATAACACATTCTTGCAGCATTTTAATCGTTTTATTGACTCATTTTCTTGCCAGTCCATTCGATACAAGCTTAACAATCAATTTTAGACTAACTTCCAGATGAATTCGAGACTCAACGCTTTAAACGTAGCACAAAATTGAATACGAGTATACTAGCTATTCGCTTTCTTGTCATTTCGGCACAAATTTTGTAATTGGGTATAAGTTCATTAGGAAGTTGGTTTGAAATCAATTGTAAAATTTCATACATTCAAGACTAAAAGTGAGAAATAATTATTTAAATAAAAAAATATAAGATACGAGAAGATTTATAACCTTATATAAATTTTCCTGAAAATTTGGAAATGTGAATTTTTAATGTTCATGTCTTTAAATCTATTATGGTGTTAAGATAAATCATTATCTAGTGAGATTATGGTGTTGTTTTGGTTAGGAGGCTACGATGCCACCAAAATTTATAAGTAAGAAAACATTTTTATCTGTTTTTGCTAATATTGCACTATTATTAAGTATGTTTCTTTGAAAGCAGATGCGTTTTTAAATGGTTGACGAAGAACTATGACATCATAGCTATTATTTCATCTCAGAATCGGTCGAGCTTCAAAACATTGTTTGCCAGCTTGAAAAATTGAAAATGAAAAGTTTAAAAAAAAACTATATACATATATATATAACAGAGGGATAGAGTGATACAGACCAATAGAGAAGTCTCATGGTTGTTTCATACCGATTCAAATTGATTGATGACAAATTAATTGAGCAAACAATGACTAAAACCAATAATGTTCTCACATGGCAACTTGAGATTTACGATCTAAGATTTAATTTTCTTTTTATTGTTATCATGTCAGAATATGGTGTGTTTTTTTGGTAATTCGGTTTTTTAGCGTCGACAAAAATCCGTAGGAGAAAAATAAAAATTTTATTATCTGCATGATCATCTCAAAAAATCAGCTTTTAATAACGCGTTGCTATTTCATTCATTTACAAACGCTCTGGTTAAAAAAAATAAGTTAGTGACTACCGCAAATGAAACCTAGAAAAATGTCGTTTTGAGCACGTGAATATATGAAATGGAATAAATAGGAAATGGGATATTTTTAAGACAATCAATGCGAGACATTTTTTGGATCGTTTGCAATACTAAAGTGACTCATTCCATGAAACAATTAAAATGAATAAAAATATAATTTAACTTGCACGAGCACGTGGGGCTTGGCCGTTCAAGAAATTATGTTCCGACATGGTACATTGAAATATGCACAAAAGATTTCATTTTAATATTTTTTATTATAGTTTCATTTTTAGATTTTTTTCTGTAAACTAATAAGTAGCAAATTGCCACTCCGTAATAATGTAGATCTAAAATTTTAAATACCTCGTTTCAGCAATTGTCTTCAAGTTGCCACTAGTTAATCATGACCATTTTCTAACAGGCAAAATTATTAGATTTATTAGAAGAACAAAAGATATAAAAAGCACAGCACCACCTTTGGTAAAAACACTTACTGAAAGAATATATACTCTGTTCATTCGATAACTAATTAATTTGTTCCCGCATGTTCGCTATGAAACATATACGACCAAACGGGAAAAAAAAGAAATCCCATTTAATTACAGAGCGCACGGATTCGGATCTTTTTAGAGAGCAAAATTCGACAGATTTCCAATCCTGGTACGAACAGGAATCCAACAGGAATTGTTGTTATTATTCTTGAGGCAAGGAAAGAGAGAGAGACCCCCTATTTTTACCGGAGAAGGGAATCTGGATAGTTTAGAGACTCGCGTATTCGGAAGCGTTCCGGAGTCGCCCGGAGCGGGGGTTGAGCTCGCCCTCCTAATCTAATAAGGGGGATGCATTTTCCATGAGTTTAGAGCGCGTGTTAAAAATGAGCAAGAGCGGTGCGTTGAAGTTTACCGGCATGCAAAGTTGTGCACGTCAGAAGGCGAGGGGGGCGGTGCACAAACCAATAAAACAAATAGCGCAGGCATTCGAAAGAATTAATAAGTGCTCCCCTAATAAAAGATCGGGAGATGAGTGACTTGGGTGGCAGATATATTTCTGGAGTTAGTCGCGGTGTTTTTAATGCTAAAAGAGGCGGTATATAGAAACAATAAATGAGTCCAAATTTTATGTTTTCTTTATGAAATTTCAGTGACATATTTGTAATTTTCATAAAACATTTCTTGGAGGTATTAATTGTTAAATCAAATAATCAAAATTACGTGTTGCATATTTGTTTATATTTGGCATTAAAATTTGTAGACACAATACATTCCCGAGTTCGCGATTGTCCGCCTTCCGTACTATCCGGACCAGTTTTAATCATGTGAAAACATGTTTCTTTCGTTAGGGTTTTTTGAGTGATTGAAGCTCGAAATCACGTAAGCAATGAACAAAATATAAATGGCAATATACATCAATATCTTTTAATCGCATATATTTTTTTTACCTTCTTTTTCCAGCATTGCATTATTATTATGTATGCTTCTTTGAAAGCAGATGCTTTTTTAAAAGGCTGACCTACTTTAATCAGCAATGCTTGGTTAGGTTACTGCATTTACTTTAGGTTACTTTTTTTTAATATGCTTCATGGTCAGCAGATGCTTTTTTAAAAGGTTGATGTAGAAAAAAACTATGAAATTGTAGCTGTTATTTCATCTCAAAATCGGTCGCGAGCTAAAACTTTGTCAGCTAGAAAAATTGAAAATGAAAGTTATATTATATATATATATATATATATATATATAGATATATAGAGAGAGAGAGAGATGGGGAGGGTCATAGAACGATAAAGAAGTATCTCTATTGTTTCAAACCCGTTTAAACTGGTTAATGAGTTAAATTAAGACAAATAATAACTCAAAAAATAATAAGGTTCTCACATGATAATTTGCGATTGTAGATTTCAATTTTTTTTTGTCGTAATTACATGAGAAATGCTAGGCGTTGATATGGCAATATTGTCAAGGCATGGGAACCAAGCTTCCACTACGATCCTCTTATACGTCGTATCCAAAATACAGATAGTGTCAAGAAAAGAACAGCGTTCTGCTCGTTGTTTATTGTTGCATCAATGTGCAAAGCCCTCAATTGTTACCATTGATCCTGTTTATAGCTGCATAGAAACTAGAGAATTTGAAAATTGTTCATGGGATATACTTAACGATTTTTAAACATATCACACGTGAAGATTTCAAAGCAAAAATCGAAAAAAAATTATATTGTCTATTAAGAGTAATTATGCGCTATACATCGACTAGACTCTGGTTAATAGCAAAAGCGGCAATTGCTTTTATATTTAACCGGGCCGCGTACACATTTTACTTGGTTTGAGATGAATATAGGATTTAGTACTCATTTAAAAGTCAGAAAATGCGTATTATAACAAAGAGCTTCGGTAAAAAAAACTTCTTCCATTAATGAACAAAGAATTGTGTTCTTAGAACTCAAGCTTGTCAGGTTGTTTTGTTATCCAGTCTACTGTACCGGGTATACCATCTGGGGGTGTACCGTGTCTTGAAATTCTTGATGTTATTAAATATTATGTATTAAAAATATGGTGGATTTTTAAAAAAAATATGATGATTTAAAAAAAACTGATGAATATTTAAAAATATGACGAATTTTTAGAAATATATATTATTTTCTTTATACAAAAGTTTTTGCTCTATAAAAAATTAGGGTAGGTTTATTTAATTTTTCCGTTTGGAACTTGAAAGACGTCACCACGGGACGCGTTCACGTATTTTACTATTACTAACTTTTGGCAATTAGATAGTTTCGTCTCGGATATTGGTTATATTTGATTTCAGATAAATTTAAATATAACTTCATGTCCTTGATTCCTCCAAAGTTTTTGTATTACTTTAATTGTCATATGTACGCGCTGTTCATTATATTTAATGAATAGAATCTATTCTAATAAAAGAAAAACCAGTCTCCTGGTGTCAAAGTCCTTTTAAAGACGCAATGCGCATTTATTTCTCATTTAAATTTTGAGGTATTGTAATTTTAATTTTTTTAATTTAGTTAGTACATTCGCTAGATATTAAACAGAATCCTTCTCTAGTTTTCAACAATGGAAGAACATCACGAGTTAAAAAAATTGATAAATCTATGAAAATTGTTTTAATTTTGGAACGACAATGCTGAAAATAATGCACATTTTTTATAAATAATTGCCAAAATTTTAACAACATTTCTCACGATCAATAAACTGGTATTATTAAACAGACATTTTTTAAAAATTTAAAATGGTATTGGTAAAACCCACTAGCAGATAGAGGGCGCGGTGAGCGCCCGGTGAAGAAGAAGGCATGTAGCCATGGTAGTGTGCAGTTGGGTAGAAAGTTGAATTCGTTTATTAAAGTTGTTATTGTTGTTAAAATGTGGACTTAATTGACTAAACACACTGAACCACCATACTGATGATGAATGACAAACCAGGTGTAAAACTTATTTTTGTGCTATATCATTCTCGGAAATTGTCATGAAAAATCGCCAAAATTCTCTTAATTCTTAATTGATTAAAATTTTAATTGAAACTTCACAAATATCTCTCCAAAATGCACATTCATACCCTTCAAGATATGTATGTGGTATCCCTAGAGGACAAACGGTCTGGTCTATAGATCGCCAACCCTTATTCCTATTTATTAGCAGTCGAATTTAAATAAAGATTACTAATAAAGCTAAGGTTTTATTTAGTAGAAGACTTATGGTAGTCTGTCGTCAAACCGGTATTGTCTTTATTCAAGATATTATGCGATAAATGCGATTCTATGCCATAATCTTTAATATGATTTAAAAATTTTCCCTAAGACAGTAGGCAGCTCTTAAGTATTAAATTATATACCAGGAATTAATCGCGGAAAATTCGCCAAGAATGATCCGATATATTCAGGTAAAATACAAAATATAAGCCAAAAGTTGATATTTTGCAATTATTGAGCGCCAATGTCATACAGTACGTTCTTTTGCGACATGCTTATTAGAAAGTATTCAAGAAAGTTTTGAGGAGACCACTCCCTCTAGTTATCTTGAATACGCCCACTTATTTTGAAGTTTTGTATAATCATTGTAAAAGTGTTTGCAAAGTCGAGATAATTTTAATCTCAAAATAGTAATGGATATTATTAGCCTACTATCGTTAAATCACTGGATTTGTCAAAGTTAAATTCGGGAAGATTTATTGACCCGGAAAAATGGATTCAGAAATAACACCTTGTTAATTACTTAAGAATGCAGATATTTCCCTAACCGTCGTAATGAAAATGTGCGTCTTGAATTTAATCCAGGGTCACTTAGGATAGATCAAACGAGTAAGAATCTACAATGTGTATCAAAATCATACGGAAATAATTACAGTAGAAGTGAAAGTTTGAATCAAAAGGCACTCTAAAGGATATCATGGGCAAATGAGCCTGATATATGTTGTTGTCCTAAAAGTTTGAAGCTCTCCTTTCTCCTATTTGAATCACAATATCCTATCATTTTCCCCAAAATATTTTCTCCACTTATTCTAATTACGAACTGATAACAATAATATTTCTTCAAATTTCTAATGTACTTGATTTCTTAAGCAATGGATAAAATCTGTTTGAAACTGTGTCAAAATCCAAAGTTTTCTTAGATAACTTGCAGAAGGTGCAGAATAAAAGTTTTGAATAAAACAGTTTTAACTTACAAAGCCCATTCTTGTAAACTCAAGTCAATTTTGAGTGGTGTGGAGGTATGAATCGATTCCTATACTTAAATTTTCAGAGATTCAAGAAATACTGCAGTGTTTTGACAAGAACAGGGGGGGGGCGGTATTTTAATAAAAAAAAATCAACAGAACAGGTAGAAAGGCCAGATTACATAGTGTGTAGTGATACTGCAGTCCCCGGTTATGGCAACCACACTGAAAGTAATTTAAATGTTTGCACGTTGTGTATTGCATCATATAAGAAATTTCTTATGTATTACTGCAGAATACACGCATAAAAGGCTCCAAGGGCAAATACAAAAGCAATACATCTCTCCTCTTCCTCTTTACAACCGAAATCCAAGTGCCTTCCCCTTGAACTTCTAGATGGGGAAGAAGTGAGACTGAACAGCAAATAAATAATAATATGCAGCATTTTTGAATTACAAAGAAACCTTGCTTAAGATGTACAATTCGTTCTCGAATATTACTCGCGCATTTCAACAAAACCCCTTTCTGCACGTAGCGTGAAATTTACATATCAACTCAACGAATTTTATATAAACAATTTTTAGTAACCTAAACGTACGGAAATTTAATTTCAATTACTGATTTGGTAGTTGCGAGATCATACTACCAAAGAGAAATGAGTACTGATTTAATTTTAAGCTCTTTTGTTTTCTTGGCGAGTTCATGTTCATGCCAAGATCGCCAAGCTCCATTATATATAAAAATGAAATTTTAAAGACTTCGCAATGGCTTGCAATTTTTTTTTGGGGGGGGGCGATTTAAATCAGGATCTGTAAAATTAAACAAATACCGAAAAATGAATCCAAAAAAGCTAAAAATTTTATGTTCTATTAGTAGAAAGAAGGTTTGGGATTCTAATGAAGTTAAACTCATTACCAACATCATTTTCAACTACGGTTGAGATCACTTTAACCACTTAACTGCTTTGCCCGTATGCCATACGTGCATCAATTTATTGAATTTTGATAGTTGTAAACAAAAATAAACCGATCAAAACAATTATAATTCAAGAGTAAAATGACTTCGAATACGTAGATAAGTCAATCATTCGATGGATTTCCATTTGAATCAAAATAAGAAAATATTCCCAAAATAGAAGGTGTCATCTTATTAGATAGAAAGGAAAATAAACCGGTTAAGTGGTTAAACCAGCAGAAGGGTTTTTCCTCTCGACTTTTTTCAAATACTTCCTCTGTATTAAAAATATTTTCAAATATTTCCTATATATATATATTTAATATTTTCAAATATTTTCTTGGTATCTCTTTAAAACCCTTTGATTCAAAAATAGATACGTATCTACAGTTAAAGTCCTAAAATAATTTATAAACTTTCCATTTATCTAGATAAGACGAAATCACATTCACAAACTATGGCTGATTTATAAATTTCATGGTATAAAACAATGCACAATATGAAGGGTTTTTTTAAAATAAGATTATCAATTTAGTTTCTCAATAAAATTAAATTATTTGCTTATTTAACTTTTATTGGTTTCATCTATCTACCCAATAAATTTTATGCAACGAGTTAAGTTGAATGAAACATGCCTAAAAGTATCTAGATCCAGTTTTGGGTGGCATCTGTCATCGGCATGTTTTCATTTCCTTTTTGAGCATCCCTTCGGAAGGTACCTCGAAAGGTGGGTGAGATACTTCCGGTATGCCACCCTGGAAGGTACACAAATAGGTAGGGGATCTGCCTCCTCCCATCGATGACGGGACGTACTTCCTTAGGGAAGGGTTGTACCTTAACCGGTGATGACCCTTAGGACTCAACTAATTTGTGCCTTCGGGCGAGTTGGTGAGTCAGTGATGTGACTTAACCTTCCCTAGCATGTGAATATGAGGACACAAACCAGGGGGTGTGATCTCTCCAAAACTTTCTCGCACACTCTCTAATTAAGGAGTAATTCCAAAAAATACTTGCATGGCCATTGATAAACAGTATTGCGAAAATTTAACCTTCGGTGGGAAAATAGCAATTTTGCTGAATCTGTCGTGTGATCAATGGAGAGTTATTTGCCGATTAACCTCTGGTATGCAGTTAATAATATCTAAAAATTCAATTTGTGTTTTAGATGTCTATTTCTCAATTGATTGAACAAAAACGTGACACAAAACTACACTTAAAGTGACAAAATCACATACCAAATTTGATATTTTAAAGTAATTATATATTTGAGTTACTCGGTTTAATATTTCTTAAAGTATAGACCGATATACGGTCAGACCCTTGTTGCCTTTGATCAAAATCGAAAGTAGAATTTTATTTATTTTGTAGCTATTGTACTAAATTAAATCCAGACTTCTGAGTGGATTTTGCACACAATTTCATAAAAATCTTTAAATTTGGTATAAATACAGTATGCCAAATTTCATCTACCTAGATCAAATCGATTTTGAGTTATCTTTGTCACAGAAAAACAGAACAGCAGATGTTTTCCAAAAATGCATTTTTTTAACTGAGGGATGTCTAACGCGTGCAGATAAACCAAACTCTCAAATTCAAATATTTTGGAGATAATTATACTTTCTCTACGAGAAAATAAAAAAATTACTATGCATACGAGAAAGTAAAAAAGTAGTAAATTGGTTGGATTCAATTCAGTGCATAGATTTTGTCGCTAAAATTATAGATCTAATTCGAATTTTGGATCAACTCTGTTCAGTTATTGACTGTTATTGGTTCAACTATATTTGTTCCCAGTATTAACTCCAATTAGGCTGAAGCTAAACATTAGGCCTTATTATCATGTCAGAACATGATATTGTTTTAGGAATGAGGTTTTGTGGCGTCAACAAAACCAGTAGGCAAAAAATAAAAAAAATTATTATCTGTGCGAGCATCTATATCGCAATATCGCATTTTCAATAGAAAACATTTTTTTTTTTTAAATAATAAGGATTTTAATTTTATGAAATCTCCCAAAATAAATAAAGTCTGAAAAGAGAAATAAGAAATGGAAGAAATAAGAAATTTTACAAGAATATATACATAAAAAATTAAATTTAAAAAAATAAGTTATAAACTCTATAAATTTTTTTTTGTTTTAAAATAAAAATTTTATAGCTCATATGATCAGGCTCAAGGAAAATTAATGAATTTTGCATGTTATTTAGTCGCCTTTTTGCTGTTGTAAGATTTATAGTCGAGACAATGATGAAATTAATGAAGCATTTATTATAGGATTAATAAGGGAAAAGGTATCAAATTTAGCAATTAAAAGTAATTTTATAGAAAATAATTTTACAAAAATACTATACAAATATATAATTTTATAAATTTTACAAATATATTATTTTACAAAATAATTATATAAAATAATTTTATCCAATTAAAAATAATTTTATACAAAAAAATATAATAAAGAAACGAAAAATGAAATCAAAGATCGCAAATTTCAAGTTACTATGTGGGAACATTATTATTTTTAATTCATTATTTGTCTTAATTAATTTAAGGCATTAAGTAGTTTAAACCAGTTTGAAAAAGCAGATAAACCTTTTAAAAACGCATCTGCTTTCATAGAAGTATACATAATGATAATGCAATACTGGTAAAAGTAGGCAAAAAATTTATATGCGATTAAAAGATGTTGATGGATATTGCCATTTATGATCATGGCCTACGTGATTTCGAGTTTCAATTATTCATTGCCTTTAATAAGTCAAAAAACCCTAAAGCAAACACCATGTTGTCACATGATAATAAGTATTATAACGTGATTCCAAATCAAATGTTAACGTAAGTACTTGCAATAGTATTTCACAGGCCTGATAATAGACCATACCATTTGCTGTTTTGAAGTATTGTATGCGCTTGTAAAACAAGAAGAATCTTAATAGCAAACTGTTGTAATCTGCTTCATTCAACAGCATAAAAAGATAGTTATTGACCCTTTTTATGTAAAGACCCCTGTGTCTTATGAATCAAATTATAGAATTGATGAGATTTAAACTTGTATAGTTAATCTAATAAAGACAAAATAATTTGTGGAAGCAAAGATTTGTCAAGTAATCTTTTTTTTTACATTGAAGTAAACAATAAATATCGGAAATAAAATCCGTCATCTTATTAGGCAATAAAATAAATTCATATATCAAAAGATTTCTGTTTGATTCTGATAGTAATTCTTTGTTTTTCAAATAAATATATCACTGTATTCTATTTGAACTTAAAACTGTAAATAAATTTCATTTTTATTTATAAATACTGAGACAAATCGTAAAAATGATTCAAATTATGTCAGAATAATAATAATAATAACAATATTTTGGTTCAGAATTTACTTATTACTTACATTGGAAAAAGCAAATTATTTCTCTGCCTTAAATAAAAAATATGTTTAGACTTGATAACGTGGGTAAAAATTATAAATTGATCTATTAAATTTGTTTATGATTTGTTGGTTTAGAGTTCGAAATGTTGTTCTGCGCCAACTTGTGCTCCATCATAACGTTGCCAATTGTAAGTAAGTATAAGTAAGTATAACCAAAAACGAAAAAAAATAAATAAAGATTAAAACGGACTCTGCTATGCATATTTCAATGTATCATGTCAAAACATCATTTCTTGAACGGCCAAGCACCACGTGCTGGCCGCAATTTAAATTATATTTTTATTCATTCATTTTAACGGTTTCATTGAATGATTCACTTTAGTATTGCAAACGATACAAAAACCTTTGTCTCGCTTTTATTGTTAAAAAAAATATCCTGTTTTCTTTTTATTTCATTTCATGTAATCCCGTGTTCAAAATGACATTTTTCTAGGTTTTATTTGCTGTAGTCCATAACTTATTTTTTAAATCAGTTATTGTAAAGGCAATGGCAACACGTTATTAAAAGCTGATTTTTTTTTAGATGCTTGTGCAGATAATTTTTTTTTTTTTGCCTTACGGACTTTTGTTAACGCCTCAAACCTCATCCCCAAAACAATTTCATGTTTTGACATGATAAAAAAAAAAGAGCTTACTGTAAAAAAATTTTGATTGTTAAATCTCAGGAGACAAAGATGATCTATAAAAAGGAAGGATGGGTGTTTGTTTACCTGCGTTTGATCCCCAAACGGGTTCTTAGCTTGTGTCAGGTTAACAAAACCAAAACACGAGATGGTCCACATCACTAGGTAAATATTTCTAAAATGAAAGTCTTTCATGTCGGAAAATCTAATGACTAAAACTTGATGAGTTTATTTCAAAATATCATCCAAAATAAAACATACGTAGTATAAAAAGTGTACAGTTTGAAGCTTCTATAAGTACGAAGACATGACAGGATCGATGGCAAAGATATACTCTAAATACCTTCGCTAGTCACTACCCATTGTGAACCATTGGTTAGTGACTAACCATCACTAACCATTGAATTCTTTCAATATACTTTTTTTATTTAGTTGTTTCGTGTTCAGCTTTACAGCGGAAGGTGGAATACAGAAGCTTCTGAAGAAATGGGCCCCCTAAGTACCAGAGGGCAGAAATCTGAATTCTAGCCCAAGTGCCTCACAAACCCTCTTTACGGGGAGGATTTCATTCATGCATTTCATACATTCATCCACAGATCTTAATTTAGATCTGGATCAGAGAACGATCACCTTTGATCCAGTACTCCCAGTGGTAATGTTCTCAAGATGGAGCATTTTGCGACATATTTAAAGTTCGCCAGCCACCACCACACGCGGAGAGTCTTCGGCTTGAGGGTTCGAACTTTTATTTAGTTTCTGCACATATATCTGTTTTTATTCTTCTTTGCATCCAGAAGGGGCATGCTAAATCCGTTGGGATCAAACATCCTCCCGCTAGTGTGATAAGGAAGTTTGGAGAATGAATGCCAGCTCACATGACGCTCTCGTTATCTGACTGCGGTTCAAAATTATGAGCTCTGTTCCAAAATTGCCCTAGTATTGCTTTAAAATGGGATATTAATATAACTAAAAGAAAAGAAACTTTGTGCCCAAAGGGATTTGTTTATTCGCTAGATTTTTAAAATATGTTCCTTCCACGTAATTTAATGGTTGTTGTTGTTACTTATGGCACTTACCATGGACAAGCCACCTGCTGATACAGTAGCAGATTTAAGCCGAAAGGAGCGTCTCTTGTTTATGAAGTAGTGCCAACTAGAGGCAAGAGTAAGGCTTAGCTCCACACTCACCACATTTGATTGCACAGCTCCTTTTTACAGGGGGATCACAATCACACATCTCACAAATAGCACATAAAATGATAACCATGCCCAAACCGGGACTCCCAGAACACGAGAAAGACGCGCTATTTCTGTGCCAGAAAGCCGGCATGTAATTTGTTGTTGTTGTTACTTATAGCACTTGCCATGGACAAGCCCCGCTGATACATCAACAGATTTTAAGCTGGAAATATACGCCTCTTGTTTTACAAGTAGCGCCATCTAGGGCCAAGAGTACGACTTAGCTACACAAGCGTCACAACCCTTTTTAGGGGGCGGACTACATTCATGCAAATTCATTCATCTCGATATGGGAGGACTTTGCGACCACGAACAGATTTAACGAGCGCCAATCGCCACACACTCGGGGATTCTTTCGGCCGGTGAGCTTCGAACTCGTAACCTAAGGAGTACGAGTCCAACGTTCTACCAACCAGGCCATCCCGGCCCTGGCATGTAATTTAATAATGATAATAATGATATCAGAATTTCTTTTTTCCTTACATTAACTAAAGAAGACAATAGGCGAGATTGAATATAAAAATAATCATCAATTCTCAAATACCTTTATAGGACCTTATTTCTTTAACAAATCTATTGTCACCCCGAAAAGATTCTCTTAAGTAAGCATTTTTATCCGCTCATAACTGCGACAACAACGGCACCGGAGGATTCATTAAATTGCATTCCTCACCTTCACGGGTAACTAAACGCGGATCCTTCCAAGTTATTCAAATAGAACCCGAGACAATAATCCTACTTTCGAACACCTCCCCCCCCCCATTTCTCGAAGCCATTTCACCTCCGCAGTGCAGAGAATCTATGTTAGCAGTCCCAGAAACTATGAGTTATTTGTCGGGAGGAGAGCATTAAACGCCTTCTCGAACCCATCGGGGCCCCAATTAAGGTGCGAAAAATCGGTCCATAGGTGAAACATAAATGGTGTTTATAGGAGAATTGAATTAAGCGACGATGACGCCGGTGGGCCATTACAGCGTTTTAATGAATATAAATAGCTAATTGGAGAGCGTTCGCATGGGCGGATGAAAGTGATTCCGTCCCACGGTTATTGGCTCTCGTTTCGGGCCTTGGCGTCCCAGGAAAGACTGTAGAACACGATTCAGTTGCTTTTTCTTCCATCGTTTCGAATCTTGTGTCCTAAAAAAAGAGTGTAGGACTCGATGCCAATTTTCCAGAGCAGTAGATGCTCAGAGAGCGGTGTTTCTTCAAGATGGAAGATTTCGATTTTCATTTTCGGGTAGGCGATAAAATGTTTATTATCATGTCAAAAAATGATGTTGTTTTTGAGATGAGGTTTTTGTCATTAACAAAACTCCGTACGACCGTTTTGCTGTACAAAAATCCGTATTATAATTATTATATTCTCAAAAAATCAGCTTTTAATAACGCTTTGACAAAAGCTCTGATTAAAGAAAAAATAATGAGTTTATGACTACCGCAAATGAAACCTTGAAAAATGTCATTTTCAGCACGCGATTATATGAAATGAAATAAATAGGAAATGTGGTATTTTAAAACAATGAATGCGAGACAAAGTTTCTTTTGGATAATTTGCAATATAAAAATTAATAATTCAATGAAACCATTAAAATGGGTAAAAATACAATTTAGCTTGCACGAGCATGTAGTGCTTAGCCGTTCAATAAATGATGTTCAAGAATGATGTACATCGAAATATGCATAGCAGATTTCATATTAATCTTCTTCTTTTTTTTTTTTTCAGTTTCAAGGCATGTTTCTCGGAAATCTATATTAATAAAAATGGAACTCGAAATGCGTTGCTAAGCGCAAAACTAGAGAACGGCTCGACGGATTCGGCTAATTTTTATTTTAATATTTTCGTTAAGACACGAGGATGGTTCTTATGGAGAGAAAAAATGAAAAAACTGCGATGAAAATAGTTAAAATGACACTTTTCGTACTTTCACGCCAAAAATCTTCATTTCCTTCCCCCCTCACCAACTGATTAAGATAGCAGGAAGTAATAAATTATCATTTGTTTAGAAGTCATTTGGTTTTCATTTATAGATAACGGTATGTTTAAAAAAGAAAGAAAATAGTTGCTTTTATTATTAGTCTGTATGGCTATTTAATCTCTGCCTGCTCAAATTAAAGTCTGGGCAAGGAAGAAAGAAAAGAATAATAAAAGGAAAAAAGGATTTGTAGAAAGAAAAGGATAGATAAAAAAAGAAAATAAAAGAAGCGGATGTGTGTGTCACCATTATTTCCTCTGTGCGCGGCATTTTCCAAGCTGTTTTTAAACTTTCGCATCTCTTGAAAACCAATTGTGTCTGTATTTGTTTAGTGTGATTACATTTATGAAAATTTGAATCTCATTATTCTAAAAAAACGTAGAATTTTAGACCTTTCCCTCCACCATTTAAGTAAAATAGCAATTCCGGGACAATCATTGCTCGGATAGAAAGAGAAAGATGAGTAGTACAATGAACAGAACATCTG
>JAOUZG010033162.1:1274124-1331571 GCA_026289955.1 Argiope argentata
ATAGATAGATAGATAGATAGATAGATAGATAGATAGATAGATAGATAGATAGATAGATAGATAGATAGATAGATAGATAGATAGATAGATATAAGGTAACAATTTTAAAAGAGGTATTTAACAAATTGCCATTTTTCATTATTATTTAGAAAGACACACAAATGTATTTAGAGAGCGCGTATGCTGATATTCCTAAAAACATAGTGGAACATAGATGAATAAAAAATAAAAAAACAGAAGAAACAAGAGAAAAAAAATATGTAAGTGAGAAAAAGGAGAAATCCGGCTTGATGACTTTCTCAAGGGTCACCATCAGGCAAGGATTACAATAAAAAGTGGAATTTTTTTTCTGTAAAGAGTTAGACTATTGTCTAAAAAATTAACTCTTTTATGACCCGAAAAATTCCAAATTTTAAAGTAAAAAAAAAGTAAAGGGTAGTAGTTTTTCTTACTTGTTCTTTTGCTAATATTGGTTTGTTTTTTACTGTATTTAGTATTTTGTTATATTTTTTTCTTCATTCTAGAATTTTAATATGTGAGTTTTGTCTATTTTTGTCTTTTTTTCTAATTGTCATTTGTTTTTATATGCTAAAAATTGATGCCTCTCTTTCACTCTTTATATTTGTTTATGTATTCATATATCTTTCTAAAAGGTCTGAAAATAAGAAAGAGCTCGGATTTTATTAAAAAAAATCTTTCTAAGGAAACACCTGTGATAGAAACTGAGCATTAACAGAGCTTCGACTCAGTCAGCTTTTTTGTTATTCGGCCTACCTTTCCGCCAAATTAGTCGCATTATTCCGTATAGCAGGGAGTCTATCGAATTTGAATAGAAGCTTATCAATTATTTTCCCCAGTGTTTCATATAACATAATCACAGTGCTTCTCATTTCCACGATGATACGTTTTACTATTACACTTTTTTTTATTTACTCTTTCTTGTCTGACAAACTAATATGCTGGATAATTTTTTAAAAATTATTTTACAGATATTAAATTATATTGTAATAGAAAATCTCGGACCAATATAAAAGTATGATAATCTTAAACCAAAACATTTTAAATGGATCCAGTTTATCAGATATACATTATAAGATACAGTATATTTATATACGTTATATATATTTATTATACGTTATAAGATGCAGTTGTTTTGTAAATATTTCAAAAATTAATAAGTAGTCTGTTGCGCAGTGAATTGGAACTCATTCAATTTTGTATGCAGCATGCACAAACTTCGGTGTACTTTGAAGGAATGGACGGGAAATTCCTTATATAGTTGTTGGCTCTAAGTAGTATTATTATTTCGAAATACGTTTCATATCACGTCTTTGCTTCCTTTTATCTTTTATTTTTTCTTTTTTTCTTTCTTTCATTCTATTTCACATGAAATGTAAATATTATATTTTTTATCATTTTATTTTCTTTAAAGAAAAGAAAAGTACGTCATTCTGATTTTATCTTCTAAGCAACTTGTGGCAGACTTTCGAATTAAATGCAAATAAAAATTTAAGGCAAATGACCACCATTAAATTTTGTGGTTACAAAGCCAAAATAATAATAATAATAATTTGTTTTAGAAATTATTCAATAGACGTAAAAAAATAATAATAATGCCGCAGCAAACAGCAATATGCAAATAAATGAAATTGCTGCCATAATACCACTGGACTTATGACCGAAAACAGATTACAAAATACCTGTAGTTTTAGCAAGTAAAAATCAAGTATTAAAATTCTAAGGATTCGATTCATGGATATGAGCCAGAGCCTGACTAAGGCAGGGGCATACGGGGCAGTTGCTCCGGGCCCCCACATTAGAGGGACTCCCTCAAATAGAAACAGAAAGTTCGTTTTACGTTTCCTTCTTTGATTACCATTTTTTTAACATTGATTTCAAAAGAGAAAAAAAGTCAGAGCCCCCCCCCCCCAAAAGTTTCTGCCCAGGAACCGAGTTAGGTTAAGTCGGGCCCTGGTATGGCCCGACATTATTTATCAGATGAATTACGATGCCATGTCATTTGTTTAAAAGTAAGAGAATTATACTCAATCCTATGCATCAAGAGAATTGATTGTGTGTATGCGTGCACGTTGTCTATATAAAAGGGTCACTGAAGTTCTGATATCCAAATCCAACAAGCTTAGAATACAACATGAAGGAAAACTACATACAAATACAAGACGTTTAATAATGTATACAGTCTGTGGAGAATGGGTAGGACCGAACTCGCAACGTAAGGGTTCGCAGCTGCTAACATAACTACTTGACAAAAGTGATCACTTTTGTCCGGAGCTTGTTATATTGCTTATTAAGCTATCACCACTCCACCACCAGTTAGTCGATGGTGAGCAGGGCTGGCCATCTGGGAGGTGCAGCAGGTCTATGTACTGGGGCCCTGCGATTGCGGCTGGCCCCATCGTCAAAAAGGGAAAAGATTATATTCCGAATTAGCAGATGATGAAGTTATAAAGAAACTGGAACAGGAATTTAGGAGTTATTTTTATAACACTGTAATTGATACTATTATCGTACAAATAGAAGGCAGATTTAAGAGTATACCAAATATTATTTCTGATTTTGAATTAATCACTGGTATAAAAACTTCAGAATAACATTAATTAGAAAAATGTTCCAAGAACTTTTTAAAGTTTTATAATAGAGATATAAATGAAAGCCTACTCCAGGAAATTTGTTTGCTACGGGATTTGATTTTGAATGAAGGAGATGTAAATAAGTCAAAAGACATATTGAAATACATTCTAAATAACAATTATGATTAATTGTTTCTAAATGTATTAACTGTGTTATAACTTTTCTTTACGTTACCAGTTACTGTAACAAGTGCTGAGTTCAAGCATCATATAAATATGCATTAATAAATATGCATAACATCATATAAATATTCATTAATAGTAGAGAAGTTCAGCTCTGGTGGTGAACGAACGATATTAGAGCGAGCGTGTGTGATTTGTTGTTGGAGATGTTGGCTGTTGTTTTTAATGAGCGTGACGACTTTTGCTGCCATAACATTTGTAGAAAGTTGCATATTGAAGATCATGGGTAACCATTGTGGACTAATGGTATAAATGATTTATGATAGGCATAGCCGGCTTTCTGGCGCAGAGGTAGAACAGTCTTCCTCGTGTTCTGGGAATCCCGGGTTCACGTCCCAGCTCAGGCATCGTTCTTTTTCTGCTATCTGTGAGGTGTGTGTCTGGCCCCTCTGTAAAAAGGGGCTGTGCAAGAAAATGTGGTGAGAAATGATTTATGATAGGCATTCACTACAAGTCCTCAAACCATGATACAGAAATGAAAGGTTAAATTTGGCACAGACATTCCATTTGGAGAGAAAGTTAATAGCGATTTTTCCTTGATGAATCCAGATTTATTTACAAAGTGGTTTAAAGAAGATTGTTGATTTTCCTGAAATTGGAAATGCCGTAAAAAAGATTTCTTGAATCCAGTTATGTATGTGGACAAGTATATCTTTGATAAATTCCATGTTCTCTCGAAACATCTGCTTAATTTTGACACTAGAAAATTGTTGATGGAGAGGTTAAAATTGGTAATTAAATTACATTACTCGAGATAAATTGATTTCCTTAAACACGATATAGTTAGAATAAATCAATCGCTACGGATTTTCAAAAAAGGAATTTTTACGGAATAGATAGAAAGTATTATCAGAATATTAAATTCGAAGGAAAAGATATGTCGTTATTTTTAGCTGCTCGTGAAAGTGTTATTATTATTTTCTTACTGTACAATTAATTTATAAATCACAATTTTGGTGATTAAAAAAGACAGGTAAATGAAGTAATGAATAAAATCTTAAAAATCTTAGAGAATGAAAGTTATTTATGTGGAAGGAGGGGGTGTTACATTTTAATTAATTGATGCGCAAAAGAATTTTTAAAAAATCCATAAATGCTCAATGTTTATGTAAAATTATGTATTCGCTCTCCACGGAACTTTTATTAGTCAATCTATCAGGCGTTCTATATGCCATAACATACACTAACTTAAATTATAGCCTGAGTCGTACATTTCATAGTAGAAATTAGTGATATGAATTATCAAATGATGCTCACACAAAACCAGTTTTTTGTTATGCCATACAAAATATAACTTCAAAAATATTTTGAAAATCAGGTAAATTTCTGAAAAAGAAGTTTATTTTCAATCCATTGTATTTTTATTCTTTAATTGAGGTATATTTAACTAAACGTATTTTTCCATATTTGTAACATCAAAACAATTTCATATTTGCACATGCTGACAATAAGTCTCGTGTGATTAGAAATTTTAATTAAATGAACCTTTCGACATCGGAGTTCCACTAGTGTTTCAAACCTGAAATAATAACAAATTAAATAAAGTCTTGCTCAAACAAATTTTGCAAAAGGCGTAAAAGATTCTTACACTTTTAGGATAAACAAACTGAAATATCTCTCTGCTTAACATAAAAATTATTAATTCATAAAAACAAAATGAGTATTAAAAAAAACAGAGATAAACAAAAAGTCGGAACATTAACTCTAATCTCGCCGTGATTTCCATCCTGATTTAAGTCTTAGAGACAAACGCCTTTTTTTCTTTTCCTGTTTTTCCTTTTCCTTTTCCGGGAAAAGGACAACGCCGGAGCGTTTCTCCGGGAAAATACGCATGGAAAGTAATAAATATTTCACTCCGTTGTGCTTCTAAACGACCAGCGGATATAAAAGGAGCAAAAAGAGAGTAGCATCCCCGTTGCCAGGGCAACGGAGGCGGAGCTTGAAATGCGCCTTTCCATCAAACGCCGGGGGCCAATTCATTGGGCGACACGGAAACATACGTGACGCCATTTGACGCTGATTGGCCGTTGCGCTTCTGGAAACGGTTCTGGTTTCCTTGGCGACAAATGGACCGGTTGAATTGGAGAGGACCTGAGGGAAAAGTAGCTTGACACTGGCGCGTTTTTCTGGGCCCCGCTTTTTATTTTTATACGCAGTCGGAGAGTAAAATCACTTGGATGTTCAATTTCCACTAGAGATATATCTATATATGTGCGGAATATATACACATTTCAACCTTTCTTAGAACGGATAACTCTTTTGGAGTTTTTCTTTTTTCTTTCTTTTCGTTTCTTTCAATGATGATAACGCCTGTTGCAGCTTTCTTGCTTATCATTTTCAGATTTTTAAAGAAAGAAAAGGTTTGGGAGGAAGCAAATAATTTAATTGCGATTGTTGCTTGTCTTTGGTTTTTCTAGGCTATGACTCTGTCGTTATGAGAATGGCTAATCGGAACTGAAGGAACTTTATGTTTACAAACATGATTGTTGTAATGTGAAGAAAATCCTACTGAATTCTCCTCTGTTGACGGTTCTGTTGAATCATTGTAATAATTTAGTCTAAATGCTTCAAATTGGATATTAGATTTACTATTATAATGTAACAAAGCCTACCCCCACCCTTCTTTGGCCTTTTTTCACGTCTATTTGTAATTATGTGAATTAAGCAGATACTCAGAAATCAGTATATAATCTAAAAGCCCCGATATTGTTTAGGTTCTTCCCCTGCATTATATAAAGTTTTGAAATAAATAATATCAAAAAATTATAGCCTTTTTAAAGATATTGAATATAAAAGCGGTGATGGGTTGACCTTCTACCTGTAAATCATATAGAATATATGTTCCAATTATATAACATGCAAGGCGGAAAAAATCATTCAAAACCCTCAACAAGGTGGATCGTTGAATCTAAATTAATCAAATTTGACTCGCAGTTACTTCTTTGGTATTAGATATACAATAAGAAAGAATTTTCCAAAATTTTAATTCGATTTTTGAAACTGCAAATTAATTAATATTTTAACCTTTACAATATACAATAAGATATACGATAAGAAAGAATTTTCCAAAATTTTAATTCTATTTTTAAAACTACAAATTAATTAATATTTTAACTTTTACAATATATAATAAGATATACAATAATAAATTTTCCAAAATTTCAATTCGATTTTTTAAACTAAAAATTAATCAACATTTTAACTTTTTTTCTAAATTATTTATATAATATGAAAGTATTGTATTAAAAGCCTTACTATTCATCGTAAAATTCAAAACAAATTTTGATAGATATTATATTTATCTATGTAACTTTTATCTGTTTTTATTTCATAATTAAAGCGGTTTTAAAGTAAATTTTAGAGAATTACTTTACGTTGCTGTAATTATTTAATTTTTAAACAGGCTCATTAAGACAAGGTAAAATATGATCTGTGAGTGCATCATTATTATCTAATTAAGAATGAATTTGAAAAGTAAACTGAAAATTAACGGATTAATCCTAAACTATTGGACTAAAAATCCAATATTCTTGATACTGTAAGTATTTAAAAACAATTAGATTATTATTTTTTTAAAAACCTTACTGTTAGCATTATTTTAATTTTTTTATCTGCTTCTTTAAATTTCTTAACTTTTGTAACTCATGAATTAAGTTATTAAAATGCACAAAAATAAATCAAACAATTAAATATATGTATATATTAACCAGCCGTTAGAATTTCCTTCCTGAAATGTACAAAAATAAAAAATGTTTTAATAAGTTCATTTAATTAAGATCCACGATCAGGGTATGAAAGATGGGGAAACATTAATTTATCTCATATTTGGCTCCCAAACAATTTTTTTACGATTCTAAGAATATTTAGCTTTAAAAAAAGGACTATCTAAGATTCATCATTATAGTTTTGAACCTCTTGCAATGTTTTACTTCAAATATCGAAGATAAACTTATTTATTTTATTTTCTTCCAAAAATGGATATATTTATGTCATTTCATATTTATTTCTGACTATTATACAATAAAGGAATAATCAATCAATTTTATTTAATAACAATTCAAATGCAAAATAATAACAATACTTAAATTAAATTTAAGAGCATATTATCAATACTATTCCTATTTCATTATTCATGTGAGAACATGATGTTGTTTTCTTTAGGGTTTTTTGAATAATTGAAGCTCAAAATCGCGCAAGCAATGAATAAAGCATAAATGGCAATGTTCATCAACATCCTTTAATCGCATATATTTTTTTACCTTCTTTTATTGGTAAATTGAATTCCATTTTTACTGTGCATGCTTCTTTGAGAGCAGATGCGTTTTTAAAAGGTTAACCTGCTTAATTGACTTAATTAATGAAGACTTAAATTAACGAAGACAAAAAAAATGACTAAAAAATAATAATGTTCTCACTTGAAATTTAAAATAATAGATTTCCTTTTTTTCTTATTTATTTTTTCTTCTTATTTTTTATTTGTAAACAAAAACAATAATGCAAAATATACATTAAGCATAACTAATTTCTCAACAGAAATTAATTTCTTTTTACAACGGACTAACTATGAAAACGTTGTTGTTACTAATGGCACTAGCAATGGGCAAATGCGCAGACGGCCGTCAGCAATTTTAAGCGGAATGAGTGCCTCTTGTTTTGTAATAGCGCCAACAAATGCCAAGAGTACTACTTAGCTTCTCACTCATCACATTCGCTTGCACAGCCCCTTTTTACAGGCTGTAGGAGGGGATACTTTCATGCTCCTTATAGATAGAACTCAGAACAAAAAAACTTGCCCGAACCGATACTCGAACCCGGGACACACAGATCACAGGGAAGACGCGCTACCTCTGTGCATGGACGCCAGCAATTATGAAAGCGTGAAGGCTTATAAAATCAATGCATACTCAAGTGATGCACGTTTAGGATATGCGTTAATTTAATTTTTGAATCATTTGTTCATTTGCAACTGGAAAAGGCATATGACTTCTGAGCTCAGAACAAGAAGATAACTTTAATTTACTTATTTTTATTTATTTCCTTATTTTCGATTAACAAAACTAAACCTTGTCGATGTTGTCCAAGAAAATACTAAAACTCGGGTTCAAAAATAAGGTCTATAAGAATTCCTTATTCGTATTTAAAGAAACGAATCGATGAACACAATTATCTTTATCTTCTTTTTCAATTATGTGGTATCAGTAATTCTGAAAAATAAAGAATTTTCTTGTGCAAAAAAAAAAAAAAAACGTCAAAAAAATTCGAACTTGATTATTGATTAATCTTCATGTTTCATAAATTCACAGTCCAAAAATTACATTTTGGAGATTATGACTGTCAATCTACGAAAGTAACTCTAAAATGCTTTGAACTAGACGAATGATATTCGTAGATTTTTATCAAATTTATAATAAAATCCATTCAATTGAAGTCTGTCTGTCTGTCTGACTGTTCGAGTGCAAGTGAATTTGTTGTGTTTATATACCTTTTTACTGAACGCAAAGATCTGGATAGGTGCACACGTTTAAAATCTAAAATCTTATACCGAATCTGCCAAAGAATTTACCGTCTATCATTTTGCGCTTTCGTATACAAGTAAATACGATAACTCATGGTGTAAGATCAATGAAATTCGGCAAGTGATCTTATAGCTGCAACTGTAATTCCGTCTCAAATTTTGGTTTCTACTAGGAGTAAAAAAAGTTTTCCAAAAAAACATATTCGCAAGATAGTTTAAATAAAACTACTAGATTCCTGCCGAAGTTCTAAAATTTGTTGACTATTGTTTCTAAATACCATGCATGACTATTGCTCCGAGGGTTTATAATTTTTTGAGAAAGGCGGGAGATGAAAACCGTATTGGAAAGAATGCGAGAAAGTTTCAGGGAGACCTTTACTACTGATTATCGATTTTACATGCAATATTTTATTATTATTATTATTATTTACAGTTTCAAAGATTTGTGAAGGTATAGTTAAATCCAGCACAAAAGGGAACTTAAAATTTAAAATATATTGAATTCTGGTCTATTAAATATATAAATTAGATTATTTACAATCAGTAAGTTATATTTAGATAGGCTTTATAAGGGAAGGGCCATGCACATTTTATTTTATTTATAATTGGTTTAATTTAACAATTTACTTTAATGCTAAAATATAAGTTCCAAATCTTTTCAAACTTAATTAAGTTACATCGTCCGTATTTCTGTGCAGTCGCACGCTTCATTGATTTAATGAGATATATTATTACACATCACAAATACAAAAAAAAAGAAAAAAGAAAAAAACGGAATTTCTTATTTTTTATGGATATAGTTTAAATAAAACTATTAATTCATATTTTTATCATCTCACAACATGATATTGTTTAGGGAATTAGGTTTTCTGATGTCAATAAAAATGCGAAGGCAAAAAATAAAAATTTTATTATCTGTACGAGCATCTCAAAAAATCCACTTTTAATAACGCCATTGCATTTACGTCCATTGCAATAACGGTTGCCATTGCACTGACAAAAACTCTTATTAAAATAAATTAGTTCATAACTACAGCGAATAAAACCCAGAAAAATGTCATTTTGAGCAAGCGATTACATGAAATGAAATAAATAGGAAATTGATTGTTTTTTAAAAAATAATAAATGCGAGACAAAGTTTTTTTTGGATCGTTTGCAATACTGAAATGACTCATTCAATGAAACCATTAAAATGAATAAAAATATAATTTAACTTTGCACGAGGACGTGGTGCTTGGCCGTTCAAGAAATGATGTTCCGACATGATACGTTGAAATATGCACAGCAAATTTCATTTATATCTTTGTTTTTTTCTTTTAAGATTTGCTTTTTGTTTCATAATACCTTAGAATATCGAAATTGGTCCGCTAGAGTCGCAAAGCAACGTGATGCGCGAATACGATCACGGCTCACCGCCTGAACGCTAATTACAAAAGACTTGGAATATTCTCCAACCCTCTTTTTTGTGAAATGAACCTGAGACACGAATCATTATCTTTTTGCCCCCCCCCCCCCCCCGTTCCTCCTTCAAATGTCCTATCTAACGGACGCTTTAAAGCAAAAATGATTTCAGGAAAAAAAGATAGACATATAAGCAGAAATCATTATCTAAACATCGATTATCTTGTGTATGTGTTTTTATCACGCTTTAGAGTCATCCCTTCTGGATAAGGAGTTGGAATCCTTTACAGAAACTGAATAGCATTTGAAAAATAAAGTAGATGAGCATTTTACACCATAGTTTTTGAAAGGTGAGCGCTCGAGGGAAAAAAAGCACTCGCGCTTATTCCTAACAAATTTTAAACATACATTTTATCTCACAAAAATAATATAACAAAATTTAAAATGCTTTTTATTATCTTTTTTTAAACGAAGAAATGATAAAAAGAAGGTTTCTGAATAAGGCTTTAATATCGCTAAGAGAAATGTAATCTGTAAATAGATGGGGGGGGGAGATACAGTATGGTGGCAAATCGTATCCTGTCAAGAGTGTTTGAGCCCTGTGACTCTGATTCGAGATGTCACGCCTGCATATGCCTTTAGACACTACAATTTCTTGTTTAATTTCTAAGGATTTCACTTTAAACATTTGTCAGAGTCCCATTTTGCTTAATTATACCACTACAGCTCAAAAATCATCGTGTATTAGGCGATTTCACATTAAGATGCGTTTTTCAAATTTATGCGCATATGTACACAAACAATCGGTATGTTGCGCTTTTAAAATCATCCAAGTAAATATTCAGAACAATTCATCTTTAAATTCAAAAAAAATAATTTGAAATTTACGCCACCTGATTTACGTTCATATACATATAATATTAACTTTCAGTGTTTTTTATCCTGCAAAACTATTTTATAATTATATTGTTTTGTTAATTTTATTTTTTTTATTTAAATCTGGATGATTATAAATTTACAGAATATAATAACTATTAGATGAAAAATTTTCTATAAAAAGAGTATATAAAAAAGTATCATTTTTCTTTTATAAATGTTACGAAAAAATTCTTTAACAAATTTTCGTGAACCAAATCTTAAAAATATTTAAGAAATAAGGATTTCTTAAATATTCCTGAGGTCCGTAAGGAATTCCCTTAAAATGTATCAAGAAAAATATATTTATATTCAAAAGAAACTTTAAAATTACTTTTCAAAAGTATTTTATTAAGTGAAGGGATTCCTTTTTGTGTGAATAAAAAGACAAGAAAAACAAAACTTCTGTATACATTTTGTCTCTAATTTAAATAATTTTTCTGAATATTTTAAATGCATTTCATTATATTTTTCATTGCTTAGTGCATGCATTTACACATAAACGCTTTTAATTCAAATAACTTTGAATTTTTATCTATATTTATCATCTTTTCACTTTTTGTTAGGAAAATTCATTAAGGTTTCTGCAAAGCATCTTTAGAATGCATTGTATCAATCAGCAATAGATATTGAATTTCCGGTAATACAACTTCTAAATAATTTTTTAGAATATTCAGATTTTATGAATTGTAAAATAAGTACCGAAGATCCATTAAAACGTGTTTTTTTAGAAATCTAAATCATAATAGCAATTATAATTTAGATTACAAAGATGATTTCATATTAGCCCCTTTTCCGTCAGCGAAAAAGTGCCAAAGAAATTTGGCGGAATTATACTCTATTTGGCGACTTTTCACTTCAAAATCGCTGTAAGAAATTGAACAGAATTCTACATCATTTGGCGATCTTTCGCTGGCTCTCGCCTAACGGAAAAGTACCTAATAGCTAATTAAAATCATATTAATTTCTATAATTAGTAATATAAAATAATTAGGATAGAAATTAAATTAGAAATATGTTAAAATGTGAAAGTAAATCAGCTATTTTATTTGTTGAGAGATCTCTTAGCATATAGTGTATAAGGTCGCAAAAGCCTTAATCTGTCACTTATTCTTGTTACATTATAAACAGGAAAGGGAAATTTATTCCCTTCGCATTTCTAACTATTCCTATGACCGTTGAATAAATTCCCTATTTTTACCCATTGGATTAAAAAAAAATGTTTTCTAATCTACTTATCTCTATGGTTGAATTCACCTCATTAGTCAATCAAATATTGAGAAAATAAATATTTTAAAATAGATCAATTACTTGTTTTATTTAATTAAGAAAGAGCCAAAATAACTAAACCGTTACTATAATTGATGGAGCATGACTTCTATTAGGCTTTATTAAGTGATAAACCATTCTGGGATTATCATAATGCAGTTAAAATGAATACATTTTTTTCTTTGGTGAAACATGAAAGTATTGAAGAATGTTTCTGGAAAAATACTTCTTGACAAAATTTTTACACCATGAAAGAATAATAATAAGCAAAATTTTCCCAATTTTTAATGAATGGCAAAAAATTGCGAGATTTTTGAGACTTCGAAATTGTGTAAGATACTAAGCCAAATTTATAATGTATTTTACAATGTTTAGCCAAATTTATAATGTATCTTAACGTAAGATAATTTTTTTTGTTATACTTTATTTTATTTAAAAATAATTTAATTTTAAAAATCGAAATTGATACTTCGATAGTCCATATAATGAAATTAAAAAGAGTGGATCGAAGTTAATTATCCAATTCCTACTATTAGCTCTCCCTCTCCTTATATATATATATATACATCTTGCTCAAATTTTCAATCGTTAATAAAATACTTTCTATTCATCCAATCAAGTTCTAGTGAATTTTTTTAAATCTGCAAAAATGGCATTTGATATTAATACAGTGTTTTCAAATATTAATTCATTATTTTTTATTAATTAATTAAAAATTAATTTTGTCTCCTTTTTAGTAGTTGCAGTTGTTAGGTCGGGTTAGCCTGGTTGGTAGGGCGTTGGATTCGCACCCCTTATGCTGTGAGTTCGAACATGGTCACAAAGTTCTCTATGTCGAGAGTTTTATACCATTAGTGTACTGAGTCAAAGGTGATCGTTATTCGGATGCTCACGGATCCATACACGCAGACGTTACTGCACCCCTTCTTCCATTATAAAGAGGAGCACGAGACCAACAGTTGTAATTATTTAATAAAAAGTAACTAAAATAAAATGTTTCCTAACTTCTTACATTTTTCCTGATATCCAAAGTAAGAATGGATTTTAACAAATTGTTTTTTAAATTCCTTGTTCAATTTCAAAGTATAAATGAGCAATACGCAATTATTTTACTTCGCGTATATCGAAAGATAATATACTCAAGTTTTGAATGCAATTATAAAGGACGTTTGAAATTTGATAAACATTCACCTTTGATGATTTCATGACATCATAAGGCATAAAAATTTATTAGATAACACTTTAAAATTAGCTTTTTGGAGCTACTATTTTTTTTTTTTTTCAATTTTTATTTTAGTTAAATAAAATTTTCAAATTTTATGCAACATTGAATTGTAAAAATGCAACATATTTTTACTATTCAATCTCTGTTAAAATGATCGCTTATTTATTTAATTGAGGAATTGCTCTTCACAATGCAACCTTAAATTCAAAAGCAGTGAAAGTCTTCCCAAAATTTTCTCTGCATATTCTCTGATAGAAATATTTCATCCCCCCTCCCTCCCTTCATGAAATTGTGGATCTTAGGTAAGTTTACTAATGCTTTGATTGGCGAACAATATTTAGAAACAAATATGATTTTTTACATAAATTTAGTATTTTTATTGAGTTTGTCATTTGATGCTTGGCGATTTTTTTTCTCTGATGCTCTGCCATTTAGCAATAGGTATTCAAAAATCAAATTTGTGTTTTTAGACATGTTGTTTCCAACAGACTGAAATTAAACTTTAGCACAAAACAGAAATGAAGTCACTAAATCATTTACTGAATTTCATATATTTAATTATTGCGCTTTTGAGTTTAGAGGCTTGTAAAAGCAGAGACAGACAGAAGGTCGGCCTCTTTAAAGAATTAGTTCTAAGTTTGATTGGAATCTTCACTTTAGATGTTAAATCTTTATATCAAATTTTATCTATATCGCTCTCTTTATTTTGTAGTTATAGTATTGATTTGTATTCGAACTTTAGAACAGATAAACATGCCCTGAACAGTAGATAGAAAGAAAAGTAGAAAATACAAAGAAAAGCCAGAGGATGACTTCTTTACTAACAGTGACGCTAAATAAAGTTATTATGAGCTAATATTTTAAAAAGTTGAAAAAATATTTTTTAAAGAAATTTAGAATATGATAAAGAAAGGATAACAACTTGGAGTTGATACTTTTTGGTTTTATGAAAAATGGAGAATGTTTTGGATAAGCAGATGTGTTCATTTTTCGGACAAAATATCGATTTCTTATGTGGCCCTTACAAAGAAACACATTTTTTTATACACCTAAATGCAATCTTTAAACAATCAGAAGACTTTTATGAGAATTTGACAGGACTTAAAAAGGACGGCTTTAAGCTTTTGAACTTTTTTTTTGTCGATAGTTTGGCCCAGCTTTAAAATGTCGAAGTTCTTTTTATTTAAATACGAATGCTTTCCTATAAAAATAAAAATAAAAAGTTTTTAGTGTAAAATTAATTAAATTGTATCTTTTATCATTGACTTTTTTTATTTAAAAGTAATAAAAAAAGATGGATTTATTAAAACATTTATTAGATTATTTATTATTAGATTACTTTCATTCGCCATATTTCCCACAAAAATATTTCCTTTTCCATATTTTTGCGTTTGGAAATGAAAATCAGAAATAAAAACAAAATTTTTGTAATAAAAATTACTTGAAATGGATAACACCAATAATGACTCATTTTTCATTTTTTTCAACTTTGACACAATCATTATGGCTTTAATTTGAAATAGAAATGCCTGTACTATCCTGAAGTACATAAATTTAAAAAAGATTAAAATGAAATCTGCTATGACTATTTGTAAATCTACTATAAATATTTTAAAGTATCATGTCAGAACATCATTTCTTGAATGGCCAAGCACCACGTGCTCGTGCATGTTGAATTATATTTTATTCATTCTAATTGTTTCACTGAATGAGTTACTTTAATATTGCAAACGATTCAAAAAACTGTGTCCCGCATTGATTGTTTAAAAAAATATATCACATTTATTTCGTTTCGTATAATCAAGTGCTCAAAATAACACTTTTCTAGGTTTTATTTGCTGTGGTCATTAACTTATTCTTTTAATCGGAACTTTTTCTAAATGCAATGGCATCACGTTATTAAAAGCTGATTTTTTTTTTTTTTTTTTGGAATGTTCATGCAGTTAATAATTTTTTTTATTTTTCGCCTACGAATTTTTGTTGACGTCAGAAAACCTCATTCAAAAACAATATCATGTTCTGACATGATAAAAAACAAAGTTATTTTTCTATGATGGGACTAGGATTTCACAATTGAATAACTGGAAAAGGAATTTTTGCCCTAATTTTCCCACCTTCTTTTTTAACTATCGATTGAATATTGAAATGTTCTTTCAACTGTTATAAATATGACATTCACAAAATAATTCTCCTTTTATTATTAGTACAGAATACAGTAACTACAAAAATGTCCATATCTAATAATAATCATAAGGAAATTTATACCACAAATTAGCTTAAGTCAACTAGTATATCTCCTAGTCTAATAATAATCCATATCTAATAATAATCATAAGGAAATTTATACCACAAATCAGTTTAAGTCAACTAGTATATCTCCTAGTCTTTACGATTTCCTATTTCCATATTCAGTTGAAAAGTTTAATATTTAAATTTCATCATTTACGATCAGAATAAATATTATGGCATCGGAATATTATTTTTAGCTAAAAAATTACGTTCTTCCAGATTTTATTTTCCGCTTGCTTGCTTGTTTGGTTAAAAAAACACTTTTCGTCAATATTTTATATGTTAAATTTATTTATTTTGCATAAAAACATAAAAGTGCAATACAAGTTTATGATGATATCATCTGCTTGATGTTGAAAACATTAATTCGTTCTATGAAAAGTTACATTTTTTGTAACATTTTCTTTAAAGAGAGCTTAATTTAGCAGCGAAATAAGTTGTTTGAAATGTAAATGATTCACAAATAAATTTTTATAAATTACAATTTTGAACCTTTTTAAAGTTGATAAAAAAATATCCCTTTATATTAAATTAATTCAATATCTAACCTCTTTAAAAGTCTTCCTGTTGCAAATATATTTGACAGTTTTTAGAAGGACCGATAGTGAGTGAGGAAAACACACCGATGTATTTATTATTTTGAAGAAAACGTTTCATGATTTTAACTAACCCAATCGCAGTAATTAAGTTGGAACTAGGAAAAACTCACAGAAAATAATGACAAAGGGATTTTAAACAGATTCCTTTGTTTTCTATTGATGAAATATATAAGTGGTTTTATATACTAAACGAAATCTTAATTTAAAACCATGTCGATTTATTCATTAAACCAAATAGTAGATGTTGAATTTTCAAGGGAATTTAAAATATCCTAACTGTAAAAATTAAAGGGAAAATTCATATCCGTTTATTGTTTGATGATGTACTCATTTCATGTCTTAATTAGTAACTATCAACTTACAAAATTAGTTTTTTCCCCCTTCTTTCTTTTTTTGAAGCATATTTTATCTTAAAAATAGCTCCATAAGATTGTCTAAATAACGGTTTCTTCTTTTTTTAGCCTATTCTTGGAATGCAAATATGCCCCACCTAACTGTTGAATTGCTAGCATTCCTAAACATAGACAAAGAAGCATTCTTTGTAAACCAATCTACACAATTGCATGAAATTAATTACTGACGTCAGTGAACTCGTCACATTTTTCACACCCGTGTTAATTTCATTAAGTGCGAAGCCTTTTTCCATACAGCTAATAATCAAAATGTAACAAAGTCATTTATTTACCCAAATGCGTTACAACAAAACTTTTCCATGATTAATCAGGGTCTACCCTTGAAAAGTGCAGGTGTGCAGCACCCCCTAAAGCAATATTATTTATCCAACTCTCTCCTAGCTCCATTCACGCTCAAGTGGGTCCAGTGTCACCGAGCTGACCTAATGACCCCTGTTTCGTCATGCTCCATTAGGAGATGGGAAGGGAGGGTGGACTGGAGGGGGGTCTGCCTACCGTCCTCCCCTCTCCGTTCGAAGACGTAGCTCGGGGAGAAAGCGAATTGTTTTCTCTGCGAAGCACAACGCCGGTGACGGTAAATTTTAATTCGATTAACAGTCGCGAGAGCTATTGGCGGGCGATCACGTGAGGCGGGGCATTCCCCTCCCCCCACGACGCGGGGGAGGGAGTTGGGGGAAAAGGGATGAAGAGGATCGGAGCACGAGGAGGCGAGCATCCACTCTTCTCTTCTCCTCAACCCCGCGTTCTCTGGCGGTTACGATTCGCCGCTGCTGCACACCAGAGAAGAGTAGGGAGCAAATCGTCATTTAGTTAAAAGCAGCCTTTGCAGGTCTGAGGGGGTACTTCGCAGGATTGCCCGTCCACCACCAGAATTACCACAGCGTGGTCTTTGGCTGTTATCGAATAAAAAAAATTATTTTTAAGATAAAACTGGTACACCATCACCATCATGACTATTTAGTTAGAAAGGCGAACCTAAAATACAGATTCTCCCTTTTAATAAAAAAAATCAGTGATTATAAATTTTTAACTTTTTGGACACAGATCCTTCTAACTGGATCTTGAGACTCTTTTTCACTGAATTTGACTATCCGCTGGTCACCATTTCGTTACTTCATTCTTCTCCTCTGGCCATCAGTATGGACTACCCGTACCTGAATCAGCCAACTTTTGACCCCAGCTGCTCTTTGGGCACCATGGAGCTGCCCAGCTGTCAGTTACCTTGCTCCTATGCCGACTTAGGTTCTTGCAGTCAGATGACCTCGGCCTATAGGTACAGCACAGCAGCAGTTCCCAGATCTTTCGGTGGACCCACGGCCGTAGGTCCCCCACCCTGTGGCATGGTAGCAGCAAGACCAAGACATGACCAGGGTCCAGCCTCTGTTTTCAGTTCAGCTGGCATGGCGCTGCAGAGTAAGTATAATATTCTCTTTGCTTTTTAAAAATATTTCTCAATTGTCTTCAGAGCCATTGCCAGAGTTATCCTCAAATCTTTAATGTCGAATTTTTAAAATTCATCAAGTTTTTTTGTCCGCAGAAGATGGCATTCCTCCGCCCTGGTCCAAACCTCCTGGAGCAAGTGCTGCTCCGGTTGCAGCAATCGGAGGAATGGAACCTTTTGCCTTTAAACGCCGGGGCTTCGGTAACTCGGTTACCGCGGAGCGGGGGCTGCGCGCGGGTGGGGCGGAGAGAGTGCTGAGGAGGAAAGGAAAAGGCCGCCCGGAAATTAAATAATTTGATAGCGCCAGGTCGATGTTGAATAATCCAGAGGATGACTATTTAGATCCCTGCCAGCTAACCTGATTTTCCTCGAGCCCGGATTCATATTTCTTCAGCCGGCCCCATATACGTCATTTTTCTTGCTTAGACTCAATTTGGGCGCAGCTTTAACCCGGTTAGCAGAAGAAAGGCCAGACCGCCCAAATTTGATCATAGGCCATTGCCACACATAAATCTTCTGCAAGAAAAACCCTCCCTTTTTCTTACCTTTTGGTCAGAAGGTACAACGGAGCACTTCGGAACGAGTCTTCGTGGGATTCGGTCCTGCTCTCACTTGGATATCGCTTCGAATCCGATCTTTGGAATATCTCGAAAGCGAGTTGGATAAAATTTGAATACCTTAACATAAGAATTTCAGTTATTAATAAGTTGAACCTTATTTCGGTGTGAAAAGTAAGGTGCACGTTATTGGAGTACTAGGTACTTTAAAGTTGGATATCTAAAAATTAACTCAATTTCATTGGTAAGATCGGTTTTTCAATTTATTAATTAATAAGTATTACTAATAGCATTCATGAAATCATGTTTTGTCTCTTATTTTATGCAAAAGAACATCTTACTTTTTTTTCGCAACTTGATTGGGTCGCACTTTTGAGAAGTTAAAATTCGCCTTAAAATGTAATTATAGCCATTTTAATTTATATCCAATATTATGTATTATGCCTATTTCATTTATTTACTCTTTACTTTAGTGTATAAAGTTTTTATTATGAGTTCATTTCTTATTATTTTGGATATAGTATAGTATATGTTAAAATCTGTATTTTAATCTATTTGATAGATATTTTGATTTTACAGCGAATAATTGCAACAACTGAAAGATTTAATATCCTTCATTTAACTTTTTATCGCAATTCACATCATTGAAGAAAATGATTTCATTATTGCAAATCGATTTTCAACGAAATATTTTTCATCTATCCTTACATGTGAAGAAAAATCTTTTAAGTAATTGTAATAAGGAAATATTAAGCTAAACTAAAGCTCTTTATCAATTGAATCCTCCCTATATTCAAAAACTAATGCTTTCTTAAAAATAATTTAAGCGATAGCATTAACTATATATAAACTTTGAAATGATTATTTTCTCGCACACAAATTTTTTTAAAATTAAAATTTGAAACATTAAACAATTCTTATAGTAAAAATTACATTCTATTAATACAATTATTGTAAAAAAAATTCAAAAGCAGAGCAAGAAATTCAAAGAACCACTATATAAAAATGTTATAACAAAGTTTCAGTTTGAAAAAATAAAAAATAAACGAAAATAATCATAAGACATAATTCTATTTTATGCATAAATGTAATATAATACTGTGAATTCAGAAAAAAATGTCTACTCTATTTAATTTTGAATACGATTAATTTGTTCAAGGCTAAATTTTTAAGAAGCAAGAATATTGATAATCATACAAATAAATTTTGCTTTTATCAGAAACTCCGTAAAAATAATTTTAAATGAAGTATTTTTTTAAAAAATATGAAATAAGAAAAATAAACAAGAGTTTATGCTTCATAATTATTAAGAATGTTAATTCTTCTTTAAGTAATCTGGAATGTTTTTCTGAAACAAAATGTTAAAGCCATTTATACATTAAAAAAGAAAGAATTAAATCTTTCAATGCAATTTAAAATTAATTAAACAGAAATCATATTACTAAATTGAATAAAATAAGCATAAGCAAATATAAAATTTATGGCAACAGAAAATCAATGAACGAATTGATTTGAACACCGCAAAATATTAAACAGTAGCATGTATTTATTTTTGAAAATCTTCTAATTGTTTTGGTTAATCAATTGTATATATTAAAAACAATTTTATTATAAATGGATTCGCTTGTTTCAATTTTCGTTATATCCCAAAAAATTGACTAGTACGTTTCGATTACTTTTAAATGTCATTTCATAAATAGTTATTTTTTATTAGTTAAAAGAATAACTTTAAAAAATCTAATCTCTTGATTTTTTTAAAAAAATATTATTGTAAAAAAAGGCTGTATATTTGTGTTATATTGTTTTTGGTAGATTTCACAAAAAAAGAAAAAAAATCCACAAATATATTTTTTATATTATATGCAAATACATTTTGTAGTTTATCTATGCAGAATAGAGAAAATATCGAAAAATTATAATTATTATTTAAAAATTGTGTCAACAAATCAAAAAATGATGCATGCTAATCAGGAGCTTTAATTTTTTGTATTCAATTTAAAAATATAAAAATAGTTTAAAACAAAATATGTTATTTGGATACTCTCATGGATTTAAACAGAATTGTCATTTAGATAAAAAAATTTCGATATTTCTAATAATATTTCTATAAACTAATTCATTCAGATATATTTTCTTAAAATATTTTTTTAACATTAAGTAAGAAATAAATATTATTCAAGATTTTTTAAAAAAATATTTCCAATTTTTAATTTCACATTTTTTTTAAAAACCGAGTTATAAATTTGAAATAAAAGGCGATTTGTGTTTTTTGGATTATGATTTCATTAAGAGCTTTAATTCTCATTAGCACTGAAAAGCTAATGATTTTTCTTTCTATTTTCTACATTTCGAAAACAAAAAACTCGTGCTTCAAATTTTAGTAATTTTTGAATTCATACTTTACATTACAAAAACAATCTTTGTAATGTTAATATATTTTTTGAATGTTGCGATAAATTGCTTCAAACTATTTAAAAAATTGTTTTAGGTAAAAACACTAAAGTAAAAGCTTTAATGAGTCAACTTATCCAATACACTAAGATTAACTTCAAAATCAATTTCAATTTTTCCTTCACTATTAAATAAACCTCATGATTTGATTTACGCCAATAAATATAAAAACATTTAATTCATTTTTTAAGAATTTAATTTAATTTTAAATCGCTTAGCTATACCATCGCTTTATATAAACAGCAAAGACTTAAGTTTTTTTACTAGTTTTATGTTTGATTTTTTTATTATTTGTTTTCTAATTAAAATTACATTATTGAAAGAAAATTAAATGCTTCTAAAACATTAAAAATAAAGCCGTGTGTAATAAACTCAATAATTATTTTTCTACAGCTGGAATAATACGAGGATCGAAAGATATTTTATATTTTGGCTGAATTAAAAGATTAGAAAAAAAATCTTTATTTTAAAAGTAATCAATGAATTAATTTTCTTCTATGAAGGAATTTTACTCTAGTATTAACAATTCTATAATAAAAATTATATATATCCATTAAGTATCTCCCATTCTTTTAAGTATATATCATGGTTTCTAAAAATAATTTCTTCTGTTTTTATATTCATTTTATTGTATTTATCCCACTTTGAAATTATTATTCTTAAATTTGTGTGTTCCATTTATAAAAAGAATTTAATATACTTTGTTTTAAAGAATTACTTTTATTTCGTATCTAAAATATTTTTTATCGTGCTTAGAAGATAAATTAAGAATGAATCTTTTAAAATAGCTGTTTGGATCAGTAAATAGTTTTCAAACTAATAAAAAAAGTATTTATAAATAAAAATGTATAAAAATTTATAGAAAGACATTTAAATATTTGGCTCATATCGTATAACTTTTTTTCGCAATTAAATTTCCATTGTTTTTGCTAACGTTTGAGAAGGCTTTTTGGTTGCTTGATTTTTTTCATTATTATTTCTTAAAACAAAATTGAATGAATAAATTTTCATAAAAATATCTATAAATTGTTGTACTCTTACATAGATATCGAACTGAAAATCTGAAATAAAACATTTTTAATAGAAAAGTGTTAAATGTTTAGCTACCAATGCAGAAATGCGTATCTCACCAAAATCAGTTTTTATGTAGAAGATGTGTCGATTTAAGTAGAATAAATCATATTATTATGTCATACGATTCGCACAACGAAGAATCAGAATAAAATAAAATTCGAAAATTCATCGCATTTTCAAAATGTTGAGACTTTACATATTGTTTTAAATTTTTGAAAAAGCAAGTTTTATAATAAAATTAATTAATATTATGTTTCATTTAGAAAGTTGATGTCTTTTGAAAACAGTATTTATTGCTTATAATTTTTGAAATTCGTCGTATAGGTACTTGTTATAAACTATTTCATTAATGAAAATCTATGAATTTCCAGGATGGAAAAATTGTTTCCGCACTAAACAAGTTAGATTATTGAACAAGTATTTTATTTGTCTAGTATTAAAAAATAAGAACTTCAAAAGCATAATTTCTTTAAAATACCTCAGAAAAAGCTGAACAATTTTTAGTGTCAAAATACATAAAAATTGAAGAAATGAAATTTAACGAATTCTTTTTAACATATAGATACTTGTATTCAAATAATGTTGTCTTCTATGTCTAATAATAGTAAAAATAAACAAGTGGCAGAATGGGGAAATAAAACGCGTTCTTCTTCTATAAATATTTTAACCACACTTTCATAAGAATATGGTATCAACCAATATTTAACTTTTTTAGGTACTCCACCATGATAATTTTTGTTTTTAAAAACCGAAATATACAAATGGATTCTTATAAATATTTTATTGCCCTAAAGATACTCGATCTTTTTATAGAGAAAACTAATTTTATATAGAACCACATTCAATTATTCCGTACGTACAAATTCCTGAATTGAAGACCTCAATGTTGTTTAATGACTGAATTTATTATCACGTGAGTACATGATGTAGTCTCATTAGGGGATTGTGAATAATTGAAGGCAACAAATAATTGAAGATCGAAATTGTGTAGTCAATGAACAGTATTCATCAATATCTTTTAATAGCATTTTTTACCTGCTTTTACCAGCATTGCATTATTATTACGTATGCTTCTTTGAAAGCAGACGCGTTTTTAAAAAAGACGATGAAGAATTATGACATCATAGCAGTTATTTTATCTCAAAATCAGTTTAACTCCAAAACTTTGTGTGCTAGCTAGAAAAATTTAAGATGAAAGTTTAAAAAAATTATCATTATATCTTTATATACTTATATATATATAGAGAGAGAAGGATAGAGACCAATAGAACAGTCTCGTGAATTATTTCAGACCGGTTAAAATTGGTAAATGAATTAAAATAATTAAGATAAATAATGACTTAATAATGTTCTCACATGATAATTTGAAATTTGCGATAGTAGATTTCATTTTCTTTTATTTATGCTTCTTCTTGAATTTCAGGATATTGTAAAAACTCTTCACACAATAAAAGAAAACTTTTGAATTTCCTGTATTTGTAAATCGTCATTAAGATTTACAAGCAATTTTTGCCGACACATTTTTTTAGAATGCTGAAAACTGCTGGTAAATGAATGTGTAATATTTTATTTGCAATTCAATTCTTTCCTAAATAGAACATTGACTTTATAATGCATGTTACCATTTTTAAGGGATTGAGTAAATATTTAATATATAAAAACATAATCTAAAAATATTATTATACCCTTTTTTCTCCACAAAATTTAGTCTTAAATCCAAGCAAAGATAAAACTAAGTTTATATATGTTTAACAGTATTTCCATATAGATAAAAATTGTAATTTGATTAAAATAAAACTCAACTCACAGGGCTCAAACAACTGAAAGTAGCTCTTACTTTCACTTGATAAATCTGCTTCTCAGTATAAATAACACCTTACCGAGAAGTGCAAACATATTTTTGTTTTTACATTTAGAAAACGGTTTAATTTAAAGTATAAATAAAGAATAACCAACAATAAACTTATAAATTGATAAGTTTCAAAAGCCTTTTTAATAAACATGTGTAGATTTTTACTTCAAAAAATTAATACACCAATAAAAACGTTATAATATTTTGCATAGAAAGAAAATGTCAGTTGCTTGTCTTTTGACATTTGGGAATATCTGAAGATATTTAACCCCCTTCTTCTAGAATTCAGGTAGCACATCCTGTTTCATAATATTGGACAATATTGTGCTATATTATATGATATTAAACAATATTCCCCAATATTAAACAATATTGTATAATATTTGTGTGCTACCAGGTAAACACTTATGTTTAATTGGGTGTAATTTCCAATTATGTGTTTTTTGGAACGCTGCTTTTAGCATTGACTTAGATATTTGATGATATTGATGTTGGGGGAGTGTGATAATGTGTTTAAATGCTGTTTAGATTTTAAAAGGTAAAACATTTTGCCGTAACGTGCAGCTTGTTTGAGATCGTTGTCCTTCTGAAAGTTGAAATATCCATCAAAAAACAAATTTTTAACACTTTCCTTTAGATTGTTGTGAAGTATATCCAAGTAAACCATATTATACATAATCCCAATTATAAATATTAAACTATTACGGAGTCTTAAATATGTTTAAGATTAGAACATAAATTTTTTGGATCCAAAGCAGCATTGGGCTTTCTCCATATGATGCGATGACCATCACTGCCAAAAATATTGAATTTGATTTCATCGCTGAATATAACTTTCTTCCAAAAGTTATAAGTATTCAGATGATGAGTTTCTGCAAATGTCACAATTTTCTGATTTTACAATCTGGAGAACGGTTTCTTTCTAACAACTCGACTTTTATTGCCATATTGTCAATTACATTTCATTAAGATCCAGCTTTACACTTCTGCCTATGACTTGAGAAGTTTCTATAGCGTTTGATGAAGCATATGGCTTACTTGGATATATTTCGCAGAAATCTCAAGTTCTAAAAATTTGGGTTTAGATGGAAATTTCAACTTAATTCAAGGAAACAACTCCAAACACATTGCGCATAACGTCTTTTTCGTTGTAAACAGCATTTACACACATTACCACAGTCCCCCGACATCATTGTCATTAAATAACAGTGGGCCACATTCGAAACAACGGTCCAAACACGCAAAATTAGAAACTAAATCCATTTAAAACAAGCGATGCAAGAAAAATGGAGTAAAATAACTTCATATATCAACAAAGGTTGGTCAAAACGGTACCATGATATTTAGAGAAAATTTTAAAAGCCAAAAAACAAGCAGTTGAGCACTGACGTATTCTTTCTATACGAGATGTTACAAAAATTTTATTGGTGTACTCTCAATTTTTTGAGGCAAAAATCTGTATATGCTTATTTAAAAGGCTTCTGAAACTTATCAGTTTAGAAGTTTTTCGCAGTTTTTCTTTGTTTTTAATATAAATCAAACCTTTTATTATATCTAAAAAAATAAAAACATCTTTGCACTTCTCGGGAATGACTTATTTATATTGAAATTCGGATTTATCAATTAAAAGTAAGGTCTTTTTCTCAATTGTTTAAGCCAATGTATATATTCCAGAGATTTTTAAATAAAAATCCTGAATTCAAAATATTTATAATACATTTAATAAATAAATATTAATATTTTAATAAGTTAAATAAATTTCCAAATAAAATACATTTAGAATATTTAATAGTTATGTGTGATCTTTGGTACAGTTAGAACTAACAATAAATTTTTTATTTGGATAATAGTAATTCAAAATATTTAAGTTTTATAAAATGTAATACTTACAACTCAAAAATATAAACGTTTTCATTTAATTCTTTCAGCAAAAAAACTTAAACAAAAAGTTTAAAAAATCGTTTGTAATAAAATTTGAACATTAATTTCTGTTGCCACTGATGCAAATTTAAACAACGAGATAATTCACGTTCAGAATTATTTTTTCTCTTATCTTAATTAAAAGTATTCTACAAATACACTGAGAATAAAATAATTTTTAAAAACATTTTCAATTTCAAACTAGAAATTCCAAATCTATTATTTTATTTTCAATGCAGCAAACGAAAACATTTTACATGAAAAACTAAAGAATATCAACATAATTATAAGTTATGTTGCGACTAATTAATTGAATGTTCTAGTTAATAGAATGAAATTTTTTACAACATGACATTTAATGGTGGCATTTTCTTATTTTGGCAGCATTTTATATTTTAGCTTGAAAAGACGATTTTTTTAATGTTTTTGTGTTGTTGAAAATATAGAATGGGATATTTAGAACTTCCGCAAAGAATAATATTAAATTAAAATATTTTATAGCCATTTAACTCGAGATTTCATAAAAAGTGAATATGATTATGCTTTAAAGTATACTTTAAAATTTGCCAGCTTGTAAATTGAATGAAAAAATATCAATTTTTGCCATTTTTGATTAGAAAAATTAAAGCACGAGGTAAGGATCGAATTTATTTTTTCAATGACTTCTTATTGTGTTTTTGTTGTTTGATTTTCTTTCTATAAATATTATTTTAATAAATTGTGAAATCAATTCTTTTTACTAGGTTCTTTTCATATATACTTATTATAAGGATGAATATGCATTGGCATGAGTGTGTATGTTTTTGTTGGCATTACAGATCATAAACTTCGGGACTAATTTTTGAATTTTTAATAAAAAATTAAGAACATTTTAGTGTTATCAGGTGATAACTAACAAAAATCATCTAAGTTCAAAAAATAGCTTTTCTATAATTTTAACATTTTAATGTATAATTTTTTTAAAAAATATTATCAATTTTTAAAAAATATATATGTATATATATTTAGATCAAGAATACAGAAATACGTAAAATTTCTGAACGAATATTGAACGTATCACCAACAATAATATAAAAACGTAAAAATTCTTGAACAACACCAGAGTTATTGATAAGAGTCACTATTAAAGTTACAAGTAATTTTTGTTTTTGTTTCACTGTCCGAATCAATGGTAATATAAAAAAGTATTAAAGTGGACAAATTAGTGAGGTTGAACTTCTGTCTTTAACACAGATCATTATTAGCAAAACAGATTTTCGGAAAATAAGCAGTAAATTTAATTAATAATAAAAAAATTTAGTAAAGGATTTAAATTAGTATTTAAAACAGCATGGCAAGAACAAAATTTTATATTTTTTGAATTAGAAATTTTATTGCTTTCTTTAGGTTAGAAATTAAAGTAAACTGTTCAAAAATTAAAAATAGCAGAGAAACTGAATACTAAAATGAACAAGCTTCTGAAATAGTATGAACGGCATAAAGTTTCTAAAAGAATATGAATTGTATAACTACAAAAATTTAAAGCATAAAAATATCTTTCTATCGAAGTTATTAAGACCAAATACATTTAGAGGAAAACTTTAACGTCAACCACTCCCACCAAATCAGTTGGTTACCAAAGGCTGTTAGTGTTAAATAAATTTGTCCTGTCTCCTCTTTATCATTTTTTTAAAATTCAGTTTTCTTTTATTAAAATCTATTTATAAAAAATAATAAGATTAAAATATCAATAAAATAAACCTTTATGGAATATATAACAGAAGAAACGAATCGTTACTTTTAGTGGTTTCGTTTTTAGCGTTTCAGTCATAATTTTTTTTTTATAAAAATGATTTCCTAAAGCAAAATAAAATTTATAGCAAAAGATCTCATAAAAATAACCCAATTAAGGTAACTTTTTATGATTCGTTGCAAAAAAAGAATTATAGATACGGAATAAGAAATAATTCACTTTCAGATTTGTAATTTATTTCACTTTTTATTTTAGTTTTCATTGTTATCAATAGAAATTTTTATATATATAAAGAAGTTAAATATGGTATGTTTGCTGAAATTGTTTGTTTTTGTTTTATGTATTCGAATATGATGAGACTTATCATAAATACGCTCATATACTAGGAGATGAAACATGTTCTCGAACGAACTGAACATTTTCACTTGTTTCTCTGAAATAAAAATAGAAATAAGCATAAATCTTTTTGATGATGACAATAATATTTTTAGCCAGCGAAAATTTGATGAGTTTAAAATGCTTTTTATGAATATCACCAAGTCACAGTAATCAGTAGTATTCGCTGTAGCAAAAACTGAATCAGAATACACTTCATTCTAAATCGTAGTCTATTAGTTTGTGAAATAATTATAATAATAAAAAGATAAAAGTAATTAAGAAAAATAAGATAAATTGACAGTTGAAAAACTATTATTATGTTTTTTTATCTTGTTTATTTGCAATACTCGTGTTTTAGCAAGGTTTTCTTTTTTTATTGAATAATTCTTTTAAATAAGTAATACTTAATTTTTTCTGATGTAGAATTAAACACACTTTGATATTAATAATAATACAAAATATGCTATTTAAATGATGTAGGGTTAATTAATTTAATTTAAAATACTTTATCAAAATATTCTTTTATATTTTTGTGTTAGATAAAATGGTATATTTCCAAATCTAACAAAGAAAATTAGTTACAAATTTTATCTTTTCATTTTTTATCGTTCTCTATTCATTATATATACAATATAACGAATTTTGTATGCTTTTTTGTTATATTTTTGTATGCTTCACGATTATTTAAGATAAATAAGATGTTTCTGCTTTAACAGAATTGACTTTGTAACGTTTCCAAAATTTTTAGTTGAACCTCAAACTCGGCTAATCTATCATTTTTTGTGTCAAGATCCCACATCAAATTCTATTTATCCTGCTTCTTATGTTTTTAAGTTATCGCATCCACGTAACAAACCAGTATAAACAATTCGACAGACTATCAACTTTAGTACGAAATAGTCTGGGAAATAGATTATTATATCTATAATTACAGTAATAAAACTGAATTTCATCAATCTAATTCGTTGACTGTTGAAATATCGTTATTACATACCTACGAACGAGTAGACTTTCCGGGGATTGATTTCATCTAAAATTCGATAGAGATTTGAAATATTTTTTAGATAAGACCCAATTCCAATGCCACATACTTGTTTTATTACAATGTAATTATATTAACAAATAAAGGTTAAAATCGTTGGCAGATACAATAACAAAGCTAGTTTATTTAGCCCAGTGGAATTCTGAGATTTTGTCGAAATATCGAATTTTCTGACGATTACAATGCAGGCGGTTAAAACACTTATTTTTCACGTCCTTTTTTACTGTCTTTAAAGAGAGATAAAACCTTTTATTTTATATCTGAGTATTTATTACATAAAAATAAATTATATCATTATTCCTATGATGTTCATGGAAAATGTAATCTTTTATTTTCTAAAGAAATTCGATATTTTAAAAAACAAAAATAGATTATAATAAAAAAGTAAGAGCTATAAATATTTGCATTTGATCCCATCGTTTTATTCGTCAATAGAGTCGTCAATTGAAAATTTCTTAAAATAAAGTCGAAACATCTGTTATCATTTTTTTCCGAAAATGTCGCAGGTTTCAAACAATAGTTTTATTTCAAAAACATGAAATATTTCCGGACGCTGTACAAGTAAAAATCACAACTCTTCCTTGCATGTATAACTATATAACGTTTTCCTAAAAAGTATCTTGAAGCACATCTTTGGCTTACAAACATTTTTTAAACGATTTCAAAATTCTTAAAAATGCAACGATGTTCATTGAAATTTTCTTTTAAAATAATAATAAAAAAATATCTACAACGAATAAATCTTTATAAAAAGTTTTTAAAATCACCTTGCTTGTCTATTTTTTTTATTCACATCATATTATAGTTAAGGGATTAGATTTTTATATTCGCAATTATAATTTATAATTAATAAAGACAAATAATAAAATATTCAGAATGAAATGTGCTACGAATGTGTTAAGAGCGGACGTAAATACTAAACATTAACGCCATGTTTTTATATAAATAGCCAAAAGATGTGTCCTAAACTTTGAATAGATTTTCAAGCAACGTTGTGTATTCTGTTCACTCTTATCACCCTTTGTATAGATGTTACGAGCTCCTTTGGCTAAAAAATACATTTTATTTTGAAACATACTAGAGCTATAACCTTCTTTAAGAACTCTAAAGTTGGAATTAATTGCGCGCGAAACCAATATACTGTTTTTGTGTATGGCAACATCCTGTGATTGGAATTGTAAATAAGAGAGAATAAAATGGAGTCAGATTAACTACGAGTGAATTATTTTATATTAAGAAACCACATCTTTGAATTTTAGAGGAGAAACGACTGATTGAAATGAAATTCAGATAGATTCTCAACAATAAATATACAAACCGATTCCTCAAATCCTGGTCAAATAGCTAATTTTTAAAACCATATAAATAGATATATATTTCTAATACTCTAAATGTGACCAAGAATGATATTTCATGAATATAAAAAAGGGAATCTAAGGCTGAATAAAAGGGCAAATTCCAAATTTTTATATTATTTCCCAATTTATTGTTAATATGTAGTAAAATAATTTTAATGTACCAGCATTTTAAACAAAGAAAGTTTTATTCTTCAATAGCTAAAGTAGACCTAATTATAAAAGCTTGATTATCACTATTTTAGACCATTTCAATGATTGTTTCAATGAGGATCTTTTAATTTACGTTAGAGCATGCTAAAGGTGGTTTTTGATTGGCAAAAAATAAATGAAAATCAAGCGCTTGACTCGAATAGTTTCTGCCGTGAAGAGAGCCATTTTTTGATTAAAAAGTAGATAGTGAATATCAAGATTATTTTTCAAAGACACATCCAGCCAGAGAACTATAAATAAAAGATTAAAATGAAATCTGCTATGCATATTTCAATGTATCATGTCAGAACATCATTTCTTGAACTAACAAGCACCACGCGCTCGAGCAAGTTAAATTATATTTTTATTCATTTTAATCGTTTCATTAAATGAGTCCCTTTAAGTATTGCAAATGATTAAAAAAAACTTTGTCTCACATTTATTATTTAAAAATATATCGGAATGCGATATAAATTTAATATAAATATATTAAATGCGATATAAATTTAATATAAATGCGATATAAATTTAATATAAATATATTAAATTTATATCGCATTTCCTATATTTATTTCATTTTATATAATCACGTGCTCAAAATGACATTTTTCCAGGTTTTATTTGCTGTAGGCATTAGCTTATTTTTTTTAATCGGAGCTGCAATGGTATCACGTTATTAAAAGCTGATTTAAAAAAAAAAAAAAAACTCTCGTGCAGATAATAAAATTTTTATTTTTCGCCTACGAATTTTTGTTGATATCAAAAACCTCATCCCAAAATCACTATCATGTTCCGACATGATAAAAAATTCATAATATTTCTGAGTAATAAACTTGTTGTGGTGGGTAGGTTGACTGTACACAAGAAGAAGTAATGAATTTGTTACCTTAAACTTAACAATTTAATAGCAAAACCTTGTAAACTTAAACAATATAAAATGTAATTTTTATATCAATTCTAGTATTTTTAAACTGTAAGTATATATTTATCTTTATAGTCTTTTAAAATACTTTTCCTCTGTGGTCCTCCTTTAAAGTGCATTTATATATCCATGCGTATATATGCATACAAATAATAATTTAAGATTCGTATGCTTATTTTTTGAATCATACAAAGGTAATTTAATAATTCTGTGATGCATATAACTTCTCTTTCAAATCGATCCCTTTACTTTCATTTTATTACTATTATATCAAACATTTCCTCCAAAGGCAAATGACAAAAAATATATATATAACCAAAAGTCTTTTTCACGTATTCACTACAGATCCCATCACACTACACTCCAACAAAGTAAAAATGACTTCTCTGTCACATAAAAAAAAAAACTACCGCCGAATAAAAATGTGTCCATCCATCGACACAAATTCGAATTAACCTTTTCTTTTCGCTACAAAAGATAAACTTCCGCTCACACCCCGTCCCGGAAGAAAAAGCAAGGGGGTTTTCCGAAACCACCTGTTGGCCTTGAGTTTTTGCCACCACCGCACCAGCTATCAGGGCTAATTAAGTAACCGAGAATAATTAGCAAAAATCAGATTAGCACTAATTGCAATTCACTGCCATCTTTAAAGCGCATGCTAATTCGCCTCATTCTTCAACCCAGAGTAAAAGATCTTCCAAAAGCTCAGGTTGGCTGCCGAGGAGCTTTTTGTTCGCCGGTCCTGTGCGCGTTGATAAAAGATATTTTTATCTCTTCTTCTTCTTCTTCTTCGGAATGAAGGAATAATGGGATCTAATTGTTTGAGATGGGCCCTTTTTTTTTCCTCCCCACTTATTGTTTTGGATGTAATTAATTCGTTAATACGCCGAATTAAAGGCAGTGATTCAGGAGGGTGAGTTTTAACGTCATGCTCTAGCGATTGCTATTTGAGTGTTGTTGACCAATCCACTTCACTCAACTGCCTTCAACTAAATTTATCTTCTTCAATTTAGAAACTTGTAATCATAATTCAACATTATTTGTAACAATAAAAAAAATGTAGCGATTTTTAACTCTGTTTATTGTTAATTGTTGATGAAATTTCTCGATTCAGATTCTTGATGAGTAATTTTTTCGTTTTAAGCTGTTTCAAATGATGATTCAATATTTTTTTATTATTATTATTATGACATCATCAACATCATAATTCAGCATCATTTGTAACAATAAAAAAAAGTTTAACGATTTAACTCTGTTTATTGTTAATTGTTGATGAAATTAATTGTCTCGGTTCAGATACTTAGCGAGTAATTTTTTCGTTTTAAGCTGTTTCAAATGATGATTCAATATATTTTTTTATCATTAATATTATCACAACATCAACATCATAATTCAACATCATTTGTAACAATAAAAAAAATGTAGCGATTTTTATCTGTTTATTGTTAATTGTTGATGAAATTTCTCGGTTCAGATTCTTAGCGAGTAATTTTTCGTTTTAAGCTCTTTCAAATGATGATTCAATATATTTATTCTTTTTATTATTATCATCACAGCAAATTCAGTGGCATTAAATTACTCTCGCTCATAATTCTATTAATTAAATTTTATAATTATTATTTTTTAAATTTATAATAATTAATTTTATAAATTTTATAATATATATATTTAATTGCTCCAGTATAGGTTTCCTGTTTAAGAAATTTTCAATTCATAATTCAACATTATTTATTACTTTAAAAGTGATTAGGCTGTATGAAATTATTCTTCTTCTTGCAATTACAATTTATGATTATTCCATTTTTTTCATATAATTGTTTTGTTTTATTTCAATTTTCAAAAATATCCGTTCGTAATGTTCTCTCTTATAGATGATATCGAAAATTATATTAAAATTTATTACTAATCATAACAAAATCCTCTTGATTTGTTAATGGATTAGTATGTTATTTCTTTTTTTAATTACTTTTCAAAACCATTTTAAGTTTAGATAGAATTATTATTTTTTTCCTTTTCCAAATTTTAACATTCAATTGAGTTTATCTTATCATCGAGGGATATACAAGTTGTTAAATGAAAATTAATTCAATAAAAAGATATGTTTGAACTTTTCTAATGATTTAAAATTATATACTTGTATTTTAGATCTGCAAAAGTAATTATGTGCTAAGCTGCACATTTAAGGAAGCATATTTATTTTAATAAATGCGATCATCAATCGGCTGCATTTTAGAAACATAAATTAATTGTTTCTTATATAATAATTAATACAAAATATTTTGCTATGTTTTGTTTTGTTGCATTATTATTTTTATTTTTTTACTATCGTGCATACAAAATTATGGCAATATTATTGATTTTATCATTTCGATTATTCTCCATTTTACCGTGTTTCAGGGGTGGGGGGACTAATGCTTTAAAATTACAAAAGACAAATCCTTCATAATATTTTTTTCTTTCGTTATTATTTTAGATCTAAGCCTTAGGGGTTTCTTTAAACTTGTATACTCGAATATTAAAGCTAACTTTATCGATTCAATTATCGGAAAACAATACTTATACAAAATAAAATTATTCATAATTATAAAGATTCCTAAAATAGCTTGCAAAGTTAAATCCGATTATTTTACGGAATTTTTTATATTTTTATCATTATTTTCAAAGCCAATATCATTATTTTAAACTAAATCTATGAAATACTCCAACATACATATTTTCAGTTTTATTTCCATAAAATATAAGGAATTCATTTATTACAAAAAAAGATAGTCTTCGATTAACTAATTGCACAAGATATTAAATAAAACTTCTTAAGGTCTTTTATTTTAATAAGATTACAGTAAGTTTTTTGAATTTGAAATGTATGTTTTTCAAGACTATTTGAATTACCAATTCTTATTGCTATCATTTTGCCTCTATTTAAATAGAGTATACGTGAAATGATAAAAGAGAGTAAGTGAAATACGAGAATGTTGTTATAATTATTATGTTACAATATTTATAGGTATCCTATTTTCAATTATTATTGCTATGTTTACTATATTAAAATTCAATATAAATAGATATCCTATTTTCAGTTATTATTGTTATGATTATTGTATTAAAACTCAATACAGATAGATATTCTATTTACGATTACACATATCCTATTTTGAGGGAATTTCTCAGGGATTTTATGGAACGACGCATATGCATAAATATCACTTGAATGTTATTTCATTTATCTTTCAGACTCCTTTTCTAAACCAGTGGAAAAGAAACCTAAATAAAAAAATCATTAAATAGTAACCTTTACAAAAATATGTTTCTTGAGACGATATTGTATAAAAAAAATAATAAAATTTATATGAACTTTATTATTTCTATATAAATAAAAGTAAATTTTAATGTAATATGAATTAAAATGGAATCTGCTATGCATATTTCAATGTATCAAGTCAGAATCTAATTTCTTGAATGGTCAAGCACCACCTGCTCGTGCAAGTTAAATTGTATTTTTATGCCTTTTAGCGGTTTCTTTGAATAAGTAGTAGTATTGCAAACGATAGAAAAAAAAACAACTTTGTCTCGCTTTTATTATCTAAAAAAATATCCCTTTCCCTATTTATTTCATTTCATGTAATCACGTGCTCAAAATGAAATTTTTCTAGGTTTTATTTGCTGTAATCATTGACTTATTTTTTTTAAAAAAATCAGAGCTTTGGTAAATGCAATGGCAAAGCGTTATTAAAAGCTAATTTTTTTGTGATGCTCGTGCGGATAATAATTTTTTTTTTCGCCTACGAATTTCTTTTGACGGCAGGAAACCTTATTCCCAAAACAATATCATGTTCTGACATGATAAAAATTCATAGTGAAAATTTAGTATCAGAAATTTTGCTATTACATTACCTCATTAGCACAGTCTTTATCCAAAAATCTTATTTTTCATGCTTTAATATTTACGAGCAATATATCGAATAGAAAGAATAGTGTCTATTATTGCATGATTATAATAAATGGTTCAACAAAATATATACATTTTATGCATCTACATGATTTTATTACTTCCGAAATTAGATTGGAAAAAGTAAACAACGCTTTTATTGATCAAGTATACCTCTCATCTCCTATGTATTAGTCATATAAAATATTATTTTAGAAGTTCGGAGCAAAGCTAATGTGGTAATACATTTACAATTTTTTTCTCTTTCATGCGACTATAACAATATTATATTTAAATTCATGTGTTATTAAATCAATTTGATCTTAAAGATTATGAAATTCGAATACAAAGTCTGACCACAGTTAATAAAATGAGTACCATTCAGAAAATAATCAGAAACTGTACTGTGATTAAAATTCCTGGAAAGTCATTTCCAAACTAGGCGTTCAAACAAAATTTTCTCTCTAAACAACATGAATTTTCTCTTAAAATGTCGTAAAAATCTGTATAAATTTCAAGAACAGCCTTATAATAATTTTAGGATTATTTTTAGTAACACACATAAATGCATCTAATAATCATATTTGTAATAAAAGCGATGGTGCTTTAACCTTAAAACTGTTTTCAAAGAACTCATAATCGAGATCATTATCTCATAAATACAAAACATTTTTAATTCCGTGAAAAATCTCCTATATAAATCCACTAAACTCTTTTACATTTTCCAATATTAATTCAAGCATAAATCGCTCTTAAAGAAAGAAAAGAAAGAAAAAAAGTTTATTCGAATCCAATATTCCTGAAAGTATACAACAATTTCCTCCCATGTTAATCCTGTGTGCCATAAGCTTAATGTCACAGCAACAAAGACGTAAGCAAACTCCACCGCTGCGTTAGAAATTTTTTAAAAAACTAAAATTTCAGACTTTGTTCATTAGAGAGTGGCAACACTTTATTAGAGCGAATGCAGTTCTCCGGAAATTGAAACCGGTCATACATTTTAATTATAATCTCCCTTCTCGAGTCGCGTCGACTTTTTAAAACATAATAAAAGTTTGTTTTGCAAGATTAGTTTTCCGGAAGGACTGATAGCTGCAAGGATGCGAGGCCTGAGTTTGCACTTTGATTAATTAGGCATTGTTTCCACATCTCTTACGTAGCCATTTTTTTTTACACTCTCTCTTTCGCGATGCGCTTTTCAAATTAGGGCCTGCCAACTTTCCTAATCTTATCAAGACCTTTAGAACAACCTGGTAAAGTGATGAAATGGAGTTGGATTTTAATTTTCCTAGGTGTCAGCTTCGTAACCAATTTTTTAAAACTAGTTAACTGGGGAAAGGGACATTATTTACATTCCTGGTTTGAGTTCGTTTTTCTAAGTTTTTATGTTCCTAACATAACACATGCTTCTTGTAATTGATTGTTGTTTTTGTAGCTTATAAGTTTCGATTTTATTATTAGAATTAAAGAAATGATAAAAGTTTTAATGATGTGACGATGGTATCTGATTAATTTCATGAGTGTTGAGAAATTTTAAATGATATCTATTCGTTTAAGCAAAATTATATTAGTAAAATATGTCATTTAAAAAACAAAAAAAGAGCCTTTAGTGTGTAGTTTGAAAATATCTTAAGCTTGATTTGTATGTATTTTGAATTTTAAAATTTACTTTTAATTGGACGACAGCGATAACGTGTACTTTAAATAGTATATTTAATATCGCAGCAATGCATGCGAGTGGAAATATAGCTATTAAAACAACGAAAAGTATAGCGAAATATAGTTTTTCAAATGAATTAAAATTAGAGAAAATTTGTAAGGAATAAAAATAATGTCACTTATTATTTTTGAATTTTAAAGTATTGTAAAAACGATCTTTCTGCAATAATATATTTCGAAAATATAGAGTGAAAGCTTAAAATGTTAATTAATTTTCTACTAATTTAATTTAAACATATGTGTACATATTAGCTAATGTTTTAAAAGTTTAAAATTAATATTTTTGTAGTTAAAATACTGAAAAGTTTCATGGTAGAATATATTATTTTTAATTTAATCAACTTTTTAAAATTATCATCATTGAAAAGTCTGTCTTTTTAAATATTAAGGGATACAGAAATGGCTTTTTTTCAATGTCCCTAAATTATTGAGAAAAGCTTTAAGATTTTTATTAATTTTTGACTAAAAATATAACCTTAAACTCTAGCATCTTTTCATTCTATATGCATCATAATGCAATTTACATATATTAAGCCATACTATAAGAAACATTATAAAATTTTACGCATCATTTAAAATATATTATTTGAAATTAAAAATTAGCCAATTTATCTATGCACTAATTAATGTACTATGTTATAAATGAAATTTACCAATTTATTGAGGTATGATGATATTCTTAGCTTATTATCTGATAATACACTTAGGGGAAAATATCATGGAAGAAGAAGAAAAAAAACTGATGTTCAATAAAGATCAAAATCTTTATCTCAAAATACGTCTGGTGAAATTTGATATGAATTTGAATGTTGAAATTTGAATAATAATACATATCCAGACCCATATGAAACTAATATAAGATAAATATTATTTTTGAAAATCAAAAATAGCATTATCTTTTTAATATTTCGAATATGTTTTACTCATATTTTCTTAGAAAGAACATTCAATTTCGAAAATTTATTATTTCTACTGTACTGAGTATGTTAGTAAACTGAATAAATATGTTGGATAAATATCAACATGGCAAAGGTTTTTGTTAAATGAAATCTCTAAAATCAATATAAAGTTTCACATTTTTTCAAAGCAATCAAGGAAGCATAATATGATTTACTTTTTAATTATTACTTTTATCACAATTGAATTTTTAAGAAAAAAATGAATAAAACCTATCTTTATTCTGCAGGTTAATTAATTTTCTTGATAATTTATTTGAAAACAATTACTATCAACGTTTTTCTTCATTTTCTTCATATATATTTTTTCTACAATTTCATTTCTCTTTTGTTAAGAAACAACAAATGATTTTGCCTAAATCTAGTCATTTAAAATTCCCCAGTTAAGTATCATATTTTATGCTTTGTATAAAATGTAATTATGTAAGAAACGATTCGTACATTTCTTTTGATTATAATTCTTTAATTTTGAATATTTTGAGCGTTTTGTCATTTTTATGTCAACGTTTTTTCGTTCATCTACGATCAAAACTTAATTGGGAAGTATCTGTAATTGAGAAATATCTATCATTCCGAAGTAAAAAGTAGGATACCGAAATATTAAACATCTTCCAATGAAATAGGACGCTTTCAATCGATATAGTAATGTGTTTTTTATCGATTCTCTCTCGCTCTGAAAAAAAAAAGATGTTTTTGTATTCTGAAAATGAGAACATCAGAAAAATATGAAGTTCCTCTGCAACAAACAATCGACACAAACTGAAACAAAGCAGGCTTGTGCAACTTGGTTTTCATAAAATAACAGATGGGCTTTCTTATTAGCTTTGAAATCACTTAAAATTTTTAATTTTTAAGAAAAAAGCTTTAATGATTTTATAAAAGGAATAAAACGATGGTATGCCCTAAGAAGATAACAATTGCATTTTAACTGTTATTCCAGAACTAAATAAGTCCTTTTTTTTAAATATCTTATTTTTAGTGAATATTTCAAACATTCTTAATAATTTGCATGCATCTTTTAAGTATTCTCTCAGTGTCTTTAATCATAGACTATCTGTATTATTTATGATTACGATAATTTCAGATTTCAAAATCTTTATTTTTTGAGCCTTATATTTAATTTTGTTTCAAATATATCTATCATTTTTAAATACCACAAAAAAAACATAGATTTCGTAGATAATCTACGATTGATGTCTTCCAATTGATAATTATTTAATCGTTAATTTTTAAATACGATTAATTTCCTTTTACGTAATTAATTAATCTGAGATTACATAAGAAAGACGAATAATATGAAAATTAACTGTAAAACAAATTATCCTTTAATTTTTTCAGACTTTTGTACAGTTGTGATGTAGTACTTACTTCGCATCATGGATGGATAACGTTTCAAAGTTTCTAACGCATATAGGAAATAAACCATGTAAATAATCAATGCCCATCTTAAATGAAAAATTTTACCAGTCGAAATATTTATCGAGCTTTAATTTTGTTTCAAATATATATATTACTTTTAAATGCAACAGCAACTGACGTCTAAAACTATTTGAAAGACAGAATTTCAAAGCTTTTCCTTTGTTATCAAGTTTACTTGAACTTTTATGTAGTATCAAATATATCTATCACTTTTAAATTTGACTGAAAATCGCATCTAAAACTATTTGAATGACAGAATTTCAAAATTTTCCTTTGTTATCAAGTTCACATGAGCTTTAAAGTTGTTTCAAATATATCTATCACTTTTAAATGCAACAGAAAATCAGATCTAAACTATCCAATTGACAGAATTTCAAATTTTTTCTTTGCTATCAAGTTCTCTTTTAACTTTAAAGTTGTTTCCAATATACCTGTCTTTTTTAATGCAATAGTAAATCACATCTAACCTATTTAAATGATAGAATTTCAAAACTTTTCCTTTACTATTAAGTTCACATAAGCTTTAAAGTTGTTTCAAATATATCTTAAATTCCATAAAAATCTCATTTAAACTATTTGAATGAGAGAAATTCAAAATTTTTCCTTTGCTATCAAGTTTACTTGAACTTTAATGTCGTTTCAAATATATCTATCACTTTAAAATGCAGCAAAAAGTCACATTTGAAACTATTTGAATGAGAAAATTGCAAAGCTTTTCCTTAGCTATTAAGTGTACGTGAGCTTTACAATCGTTACAAATATATCCATCGTTTTTAAATGCAAGAGAAAATCAAATTTAAAATATTTGAATGATAGAATTTCAAAGTTTTACCTGGGCTATCAAGCTCTCTTGAGCTTTAATGTTTTTTCAAATATATCTATCGTTTTTAAATGTAACGGAAAATCAAATCTAAACTATTTAAATAATAGATTTTCAAAACTTTTCCTTTCCTGTTACGTTCACATGAGCTTTAAAGTTATTTTTGAAAAAGTGCCATAAACAACTACAAAAAAAAAACCTTTAAACGCAATAGAAAATCAAATGTAAAACTATTTGAATGATAAAATTTCAAAGCTTTTGCTTTGTTATCAAGTTCACTTGAGCTTTAATATTGTTCACAAATATATCTATCATTTTTATTTGCAACAGTTAATTCCATCTAAACTATTTACATGTGGAGATATTAAAGCTTTTCCTGTATTATCAACTTCACTCGCTACTAATATCAGAGATCGAACGTTGCAATGTATTTGTTCAAACTTGGTTGATTCTTGTATTGATTCCCCCCCTCTTCTTTGCAGGCGGCCTGCCGTACAAAGTGTACACCGGCCACGACGGCGTGCTGACCGAGAAGCGCAAACAGCGTCGAATCCGAACCACTTTCACGAGCTCCCAGCTCAAGGAGCTGGAGAGGGCCTTCCAGGAGACGCACTATCCGGACATTTACACGAGGGAGGAGATAGCCATGAAGACCGATCTCACGGAAGCCAGGGTGCAGGTACGCTCACTCGAGTACTCTCGATCACGTAGAGTTAGATAGAGCGATCGCAGCAAACGCATCCTTTCATCTCGAATGAAAGTTTACGGAATTTTAATGGCTAATGCGCTGTATAAACGATACAGGGTGTTATCTGACATTCATTAAATTAATTATTTTATCAAGTATGATTAATTAACATTTTAAATTATTATCGTTAGTGTGGGGGTAAATGTTACTATGCAAAAATGCTGACTGTGAGTTTTATACGAATGATAAATAACAGTAAAATTTATTTTTAAAATTTTATTCCATACGTAAGTATTAGATTTCTGCCGATTCCACAGCATCATGATCAAGAAATACGATCAAGTTTGATTAATTAACTTTTTAAATGATGATTTCTAATGATGATATTAATATTATTATTCAAAAATGCTGACTTCGGGTTTTATACAAATGATAAATGATAGTAAACTTTATTAAAAAAAACTTTTATTCAATACTTAAATATTAGGTTTTTACTAGTTTCAAAGCAATATGATCAACAAATACTATCAAGTTTGATTAATTACATTTTAAATAATGATCATTAGTGTCGGGGTAAATATCATTATTCAAAAATGCTGACTGTGGGTTTTATATAAATGATAAGTAATATTAAAATTTATTCCATACGTTAGTATTAGATTTCTGCTGATTCCAAAGCAATATGATCAACAAATAGTATCGTTTGATTAATTAACATTTTAAATAATGATCGTTAATGTCGATATTAATATTATTATGCAAAAATGCTGATTGTGGGTTTTATACAAATAATAAATAATAGTAAAATTTATTTTTAAAAATTTATTCCATACAAAAGCATTAGACTTCTGCTGATTCCAAAGCAATATGATCAACAAATACTATCAAGTTTGATTAATTGACATTTTAAATAATGATCGTTAGTGTCTGTATTAATATTATTATGCAAAAATGCTGACTGTGGGCTTTTTACAAATGATAAATAACAGCAAAATTTATTTTAAAAATTTCACTCAATACGTGAGTATTAGATTTTTGCTGATTCTACAGCAATATGATAAACAAATACTATCAAGTTTGATCAATTAACATTTTAAATAACGATCGTTAGTGTCGGGGTAAATATTATTACGCCAAAATGCTGTCTGTGAGTTTTATACAAATGATAAATAAAAGTAAAATTTATTCCATACGTAAGTATTAGATTTCTGCTGATTCCAAAGCAACAGGATAAACAAATACTATCAAGTTTGATTAATTAACATTTTAAATGATGATCGTTAGAGTATATATTAATATTATTATGCAAAAATGCTGGCTGTGGGTTCTATATAAATGATAAATAATATTAAAATTTATTTTAAAACATTTATTCCATACGTATGTATTAGATTTCTGTCGATTCTACAGCAATATGATCAACAAATACTATCAAGTTTGATTAATTAACATTTGTAATAATGATCGTTAGTGTCAATATTAATATTACTATGCAAAAATGTTGACTGTCGGTTTTTTTATAAATGATAAATAACAGTAAAATGTTTTTAAAAATTTTACTCAATACGTGAGTATTAGGTTTTTGCTGATTCCAAAGCGGCACAATCAGTTCATAATCATGTGAAACATGTCAAAGGATCTATTTAATCTTGCATTTCACTGTGTATCTTGAAGCAAATTAGCGAATAAAATATTGCAACAAAACTGTGATAATAAGCAATTAGATGCAGAATGATACGCTCAATAACTTTTCTCTCTGAATATAATATCATGTGAATTGATGGCATTGCTTATCTTAAGTTTTATTGTTACTATTATTATATAGCTATTAGGTATCATTATTAAGAAAGAAAAATATTATTATTCCTAAATTGCTTTTTTGATTTCTTCGGTTATATTATTTTTATTATAACATTTTAAGCATTCATTTAATTATTTTGTATTTAAAGCGTGCGAGGAAAAGAATTAAGCAGAAAAATCAGTCTAAGTAAAGCAATCAATCATTTTTCAAAATATAAACAAAATAGCTAAATTATTTATTTAAAATTTCCGAGAGAGTCAATTGAATTTTTAAATTTAGAAGTTGAAATTTTTGAAGACAACAAACCAATAAATTAGATTTAATGCAACATATATTATAAATTGCGTAATTCAACTGGAATAAAATATTTTCCATGCTCCAATCGTTAAAGATTATTCTTGATTCCTTCGAAAAGATCAATAGATGGATTAATCGTGGCGACATATATCTGTTTAAGTTCGATAAACTAGATGCATGCTATTTTTCCTTAATATCAATGAATATGAAAAGAAAGCCTATATTTTAGTTTATTAGATAATCCTAAATGGGATAAATAAATTAAAATCAATCATATAAACGTATTTAAAAGAAAACTCTCTCTCTCTCTGACTTAATCAAATAATTTAATGGTAAAATTACAAAAATCCCAGCAGTAAAACATAAATATAAATTGATATTTGCATGAGACATAAAATAAACATTGATTTTTTTAGCTCTTTTTAATTTATTTTTTCCAAAATGAATTTCAACAATCAAATATACATCAAACAGATTTGTTCATTTTTATTCAGTGGCAAAAATAAATCGAACACGAATCGTGAGAATTATTTTTGATCGAAGTTTCTCTTTTCATGCTCATTGCCCAACAGTCCCTTTTTCAAAATCTTTACCTCTCTTCCCAGATGCTTATCGAACCATCATAAATCACCCCAATCGAATCTGAAGGGAGGAGGAACATTCTACTGACTCCTTAAAAAAAAAAATGGAAAAGGCGGTTATTTTCTCATTTATACCCCACAAAAAGTCAAAACCAACACACATGTAGAAATAGACTTTCTACTACCCGAAGGCTAAAAAAGGCAAATCCAACAAGTCCCATTCACACACGCGCGCGCGTATTCAATGTTCCAAACTTAATGCAGCTGCGCGCCGATGTGCGGCCTTTTGGAAAAACTGTCACTGTCGCGATGACTGATTCCTCGGCGACCATCCCCCTGTCGCGTGCCGCTGCTACTGTCGTCTGATTGCCCTTTTGTACCGAGTCGCGTGTCTTCCCATACTCTGCGGATGTGGACAAACGATCAAGATGGGATAATGAGTTCCTGTGTTGTAGAGGGATAGGGGAGGCGCTGGTTCTGCCCACACTTTGTTGTTCCAAAGTGGGCCTGGTGGGCGGTTTGATTGCTGTATTGTGTGGTGAGAAGAACGGAACAACTTGTCAACCTGGACATCGTCTGCCGTGATGGAAGTGCTATCTATCTTTTCCTGTTACCATCCCTCCCCAATTCTTCACCGTTTTGCACAGATTTCGGGGGGTGACGGGAGGGTTTTATACAGAAAGGGGTCTAAAAATAAACCAAAAGTTCGCGAGTATGAAAGGAGTTTATATTGAAAACATATTCTTGAACGAATTCTCGCCAATGTTTCTCATCACCAGCTAACGTGTTAACAACAATTTAATTTGCTTCCCTTATACAAAGCGCAAATTATTTATCTTTGATGTTATGTTAATGGAATTTGGTAGATGATCGATTTTTTTCGTGGTCATATTTTGATTTTTCTCCATCTTTTATAACCTAACTATTCCCTGTTATTGTTATTACGTCAGCTTTAGGTTTAACTGTAAAAATATGTATAATAAAAGCAAATTAGGAATACATGGGTTTGAAAATAAAGGAAAAAAAATTTTTAATTAACGATTTATATTAAATACAAATAAAAAAACCCAGCCCATGTAGCAATATAACTGGAAACCAACCAATTTTTCATGAGTTTCAGATTTGCAATTTTAAATTGTGCCATAAAATATAAAAATCATTATGAAAAGTAAAGCTGATTTCGCAAATTGTCCAGATGACTATTCATATTACAATAATTTAGCTTTGGAACAAGACCAAATTTGAGGATATTTTTTACTGCAATTTTTTTTAAATGTATCTTAAATTAAGTGGAATTGAGATGAGTCTTAGCTGAATGACTACTTTCAATTAGAAATTTTTAAAATTCTTTTTGTTTAAAAATGAACGGTTGATTCAAAACAACACTGAAAATTTTAAAATTTACATAAAAGGTGAAAGGATAAAAAAAATCAGTTATTTTAACATGAAAGTTTACTGCTTGTTTAATAAAAAATTTAAAGATGTAAAAAATTATGAGATTAGAAAGTTTAGAATGACTGATTCGTCCTATTAACGTTAAAGAATGAGCATAGGTGAATTGCCGAATTTTACAAAGTAAAAATTTAGTGAAAAAATCAATTCCTCTCTTTATTATATCACAAAAAAAAAAAGGATAAAAATACTGATGTCGAACTTATCTCAAATGTTGTTGAGGTAATTTAATTAATGAGTTAACAATATTTTTTTAAAAAAAATAATAATTCAGTTTACAATATTTTTAAGAAATAATAATTCTGTTTACAATATTAAAAAAATAATAATTCAGGTTCTTCAATCATTGAGGTTCTCAATATTAAAAAAGACACTGCTTCTTCCTCAAATATGAAAATGTTATACACAAAAATCTCTATGACGTTTACTATATTAATTTAAACAATTAATATATCCTTCTCATGGAATTGGTAAGAAAATGTGAAGTATTATATAGCTGAGTTTAACTTTTCTTTTCTATAAGCTATTTATAAAAAATCTTTTATATACAACACTATTTTGTTTATAATAATCTATATTTTTTATTAGAAAGTGGTTTATTTTATGAAAAAAAATATCTAAAACTAGATTTAATAATGATATGTAGTATAAATATACTGAATAATTATACGTATTTTAATATAATATTGTTTTAGATTAGTGTACTTTCTGTAATATATCTTATGCGTAGTAGATGATAATTATGGAAGAAAATTTCAAATTTAATTAAAATTTTTAATTAATAAAAAATTAAACAAATATTTTGATTTTTTTTTTAAATTAAGTACGATGATTGCGAGATATATTATCGAACAAAAGTAGAGTTTATACTATTTTGAAATTCAAAAATTAAATTTTCAAAGATTCCAATCTTATTTCCACATCAGTGCTTTTTCTTTAATTTTAATACATTTTCCAAATTTTACAGTATGACGGCTAAATTAATAATTTTTTTAAAATCACCGAATTTAAATATGAAATGCTCTGTAATGTGATATTTTTTGTCATGATATAACTTTCAATTCAAAGAATAAGTAAAATCATATTGTTTTAGCAATACTTTCTTTTCAAGACTTTCGCTCTGTTCTATTTCTGATTTTTATCATGTCAGAACATGATGTTATTTTGGGAATGAGCGTCAACAAAAATCCGTAGCTGAAAAAATAAAATTTTCTGCACAAATATCTAAAAAAAAAAAATCAGCTTTTAATAAGTATTTACAAAGGCTCTAATTAAAAAATAAGATAATGACTACAGTCAATAAAACCTAGAAAAATGTCGTTTTGAGCATGCGATTATATGAAATGAAATAAATAGAAAATGTGATATTTTTTAAACAATAAATGCGAGACAAAGTTTTTTTTTATCGTTGGCAATACTAAAGTGACTCGTTCAATGAAGAAATTAAAATGAATAAAAATATAATTTAACTTGCACGAGCACGTGGTGCTTGGCCGTTCAAGAAATAATGTTCTGACAGGATACATTGAAATAGGCATAGCAGATTTCCTTTTAGTCTTTTTTAATCTTGCATTGTGAATTATTTCAATATAATTTTATATCTTTGTAGACTTGATTTAGAAAGGATGGCGAAATTGTATAATAAAAACTCAGGCTATAAAATAGATAATGCACTGTTTCCATTTTTACAGCGCGTGTGACGCAAAAATAACTATGCATAAAAAGTAATAGTTAATACAATCAAACAAAGCGAAGCCATAAGGAAGGAATCAAGTCTAAAACCTTATTATGCTGCAATGTTTAGGATTGGTGGTCTTGAATTTCTTTAGTTTTAACCCTTTGCACTCTGGCGCCTCTGACACCTCTGACTCACCATTCAAGATTGTGTATCATTTTCATCATTGTGCACGTTTTATTTATGTATTTTTCAAATTTAATTGTTAAAAACGCCTACATAATGGCTAAGAGATGTAGATTAATTTTCAAAACAAAAATTCGACTTCAAAGAATTATGTATATTTATTTTTCGTAGCAATAAACAAATCTTTGTATTAGTTGAATAATTTTGCATCTAATTATTTTTCGGAGTGCAAAGTGTTAATATTAAAAAATTGTTGAAATATGTTTTTGTGTAAATATATAAATAAAAAGAATCCATTTTAATTCTTAATGTGCTCGCTTAAATGAAGGATATGCACTAATATTCTATAGCACGTACGGAACTTATTTCGTCAAAAGAGAAAAACCTAACTGCGTCGGCCGGGAGTCGAACCCGGGTCAACTACTTGGAAGGCAGCTATGCTAACCGTTATACCACCGACGCTCGTTCTAGAGTCATGAAATTAAGTTTAAAAATAAAAATCACTGTAGCTCCATTTTCTGAACTTGCCATCTGAACAAATAAATGCTGATTGTTTTTTTTACGGCAATACAATTTCTAACTATTATTTTAACAGCTATTTAATCTACAATTTCCATTCCTCTGAACTGTAAACAAAAGCTGCGAAAAAATGTCAACAACATGATAATAAATTCTGTTCTCTGACCGATTTTTCAATTACATGATCGCGAATGCTAAGCAGAAAACTCATTTGATTCTTTATGACGAACTTTTTACGGTCGCTTGATTCTTTTTTCCAGGCATGATTCATGAAATTTTTTATTTATGTCGTCATCGAAGCGGATACTCTCTGCACGAATCGATACATAGAGAAACTTAGAGAATGCATTTCGGATCAAAATATTGTTGTTTTTCTTTAAAGTAGCTAAGTCCATGTTGAAAAGATTATTGCACCATTCAATTCTTTTGCCTTAAACTGATGTTTCATTCATCAAATTATTTAATCGAATAAAATAGAATAAAAAGCATTCAAAACTTTGAAATTCTTAATAAATATAAAAAAATGAAAAAGATTAAAAAGAAATCTGCTATGCATATTTCAATGTATCATGTCAGAACATCATTTTTGAACGGCTAAGTATCACGTGCTCGTTTAAGTTAAAGTATATTTTTATCAATTTTCCTTGTTTCATTGAAGGAGTCACTTTAATACTGCAAAGGATCCAAAAAACTTTGTATCGCCTTTATTGTTTTAAAAAAGTATAACATTTCCTATTTATTTCATTTCATATAATTCCGTGCTCAAAATGACATTTATCTATAATTTATTTGCTGTAGTCATTAACTTATTTTTTTTAATCAGAGCTTTTGATGTTATCAAAAGCTAATTTTTTGAAATTCTCGTGCAGATAATAAAATTTCAATTTTTCTCTAACAGATTTTTTTAATTTTCGCCTACCTGATTTTTGTTGACGTCACAAACCCCATTTCCCAAAATAATATCATGTACTGGCATGATAATAATATTGAAAGACTAGATGATTTTATTCTGAATTCTTTTTTACATTTTATTAAATAGCAATGTTTTTAATTCTTTGCAAATAATATACAAAACAGAATATTGTATTTGTTAGGAAAAACGACTCATTGCTAAGCAAATATTTTAAAGAAAAATGAATAATTTTTCATGATTCGTATTTCGGATCCATTTATTATCAATACAAAAAAATGAAGAACACACACTGAAATTTATTGATATTTCATAAATCATTTGGTATATTTTAGATAAGTTGTATTTAGATCCCCTTAAAGGAAATTGCTACTCAAATTTTTATATCAATTATTCTGATTCTTTATATGTTCATGAATGCTATACTTTAAAAAAATACAGCTAGCATCGTCAAATGCCCAGAAAGGCATTTTAGAATTTCTATGTAAAATTTCCAGAGTTAGGATCGCATATTTCATTGTTTTTGCTTGTACCTTAAATTATTTTCAAAGTGTTTTGCTTCAAATCCGATATCTTTAATTTAAAATACATATTCTGAAATTTACTACGTAGTAGAATAATTATAATAAATCTCAATTTATAAAAAGAAAAACTGAATTCGACTGGAACCAATTTATGACTTTAGTATAAACAAGTAATATATATAAAAAATTAAGTCAATTCCTATTTAGGTCAACAAAGAAATTTTTTATATTTGTTACTTTTTATTAAATAATTACAATTATTATATGTATATACATATGACAGAATCTCAATATTAACCCTTTGCACTCGAGCGGCGCCGATACGGAGCCCGGCCGTATCGGAAAAGTAATTCGATGCATAATTATTCAAAATAAAAAGGCTTATTTATTGCTCCAAATGTGTGTGTGTGTGTGTTGAATTCCTCCGTCTTTTTACCATTATGTAGGTATTTTCAATAATCAAAATTGAAAAATAAATAAATAAAACTTCAAAATGATGCACCGTCCTGAATGGTGCCGTAGAAGATCCATCGAGTGCAAAGGGTTAAGCGCAAAACAAAAAGCGACTTTCCTTGCAATTTTCCATTCTCCTTCTCTATTATTATCTCAATCTTATGGTTAGGTAGGAGAAGTGACCAATAATTGACGACAAAGATTTTAAGGAGTGAAATCGGAATTGAACCTAAAGCTTAAAATTTCTTCAATTTTATTTTTTGAGAAAAATTCTTCTTTCTAAACACTAAGCCAAAGTTGCTAACTTACTCTAGAAAAGCATTTGGATTATACATATACTTAAAGCAAATTCTTTAAAAAAAATCTATCAAAAAAAAGTATTGATTTTCGCAAGGATCGAATTCTCATTCTTCAGCTTCCCGTGAAAATACTGAAATCCTTACATTTTACCGACTGAGCTATTGCCCGTTGATTTCAACTTTCATTACAAACTGCTAAAACTTTATTTAAATAATTAAAAATAAATTTAATTTAATTAATGAATTAATATTGGAAAAAAACGTATTAACATCGAGTATCATTCACTACAAGTTTAAAGAAATGTATTTGAATTTAAGTGGATGAATAAAAACTATTTTATTAACGATTGAAAATTTGGACGAGATATATAAATATGTATAGGGAGAGTGTGAACTAATAGTAGGAATTGAAAAACAAACTAGTATTTTTTCATCATTTTTTTTAAATATCAAAATTGTACTTATTTAAAATATTCCACTGATCACTTAGACAAATCAGTCCTTTTTTTTTATTTCATTAGCTTATCAAAATGAATGGACTTGGGTTCTAATTCCTGTTAACCTATCCAAACAATTATAAATTTATGGGCACTTAAAATAAAAGAGCAAATGGAAGCAATTAAGGAAAACGAAAATATTGTCGTTTTTTAATTCTCAAAATTTTTATCGATCTCCTTCCGCATAAAATCCTGGACTTTGGTTAAAATATCAAATGCCTCGCATGGGGTTGCCAAAAATTAGTTATGAAATATAAACTTTGACATGGAACTGCATTTTTACTGAATCTACTCATTTTGGATGCCTTATTCTGACGGATTTAAACCAAATTTAACAAGGAATGACATTTGAAATCATAAGATCACATACTGAATTTTATTGGTTTAGGTTATTGCATTTATGAGTTAAATGCATGTGAAAGTATGGAGAAGAATTTTATATTTCATTTTCGATAATTAATATTGAGCAAGGGTTATAATATAATAAAAATTACATACTATTTAACCAATTGCTACTACATTAAAAATTATAAAAGATTATACATTAATTAAATATTAATGTATAAAGTAAAACGCGTTTATTTCCTTTTTTTATTAGATACTTTCATATATTTGAGAATTCAACTTGTCAGTAATGATGCATTACTGATATTTTTAGGTAGATTATCCTCTTTTAGATACCCTTAAATTATATCAAAATATATTTAAATGGTGTTTTTATTAAATTTATTATGACACAGCCGCTAAAAACTAAGGCGTGTTTTCTATTGCGACATCAATTCCCCATAAATCGTCACAGGTAAATCTGTGGTTATAAAATTCTTTCCAAACGACATTTAAAAAAAAAACCTTAAAAATATTGACATAGGTGAATCTTTTATAAATTAATTCTTTAAGATTTTTATTAAAGCATGGTTATTTATATTAAATTAAAATACATCATATATTCAGTTTTTTTTTCCATATAGGAAATTATCAGAATATAGGATTGTAGTAATATGTTCTTTCATACTGAATAGCACTATTTTGTCTTTGATCTTTTATTCCTCTTAAAAGGAATGATATATCCTGTTGAATGTCTAACGATTAAATAGTAAAAACGACCATGTAAAAGGTTATTGTCCTCTTGGTCCGCTTTACAGCGGAAGGAGAGGTGCAGTAGCTTTTGAGGGTATGGAGCCCTGAGCACCCGAGAGCAGAAGTCTGACTTCTAACTGACACACGTCACAAACCCTTTTTATTTCATTCATCCATTTATTCCTCAATGATATTATAATTGATTCTTACTCATCGTATTTCTCAAAATACTGTTAATATTAGAATATAATTTTAATATCAATCTGCATTACGTTCATTGGATTTTACCACATATACAATAGCTTCCAGTAATATTTGACTTTTCGTCGAAATTATTGGTTTTTTTTTTTAAATCTTAAAATTGGTTGAGCTCAAAAACTTTGTTTGCCAACTAGAAAAATTGAAAATAAAAGTTTAAAAAACTTAAGAGAGAGAGAAACTCGTAATTTTTTCAACTCGGTTTAAACTCGTTAAGAACACAAATCACTTAAGACAAATAATCACTTAAAAAATAATAATGTTCTCACATGACAAGTTGAAATTTGCGACCATACATTCCATTTTATATTTTTTTTCTGATAAAATTTGTTTTATTTTTTAAATATATTTTAACAAACGGATATACGTTTTGAAACGTGAAAGGACATTATAGACAAAAGTGTTTCACTGAAATTTGATTGAATTTTAGTTGAAAATCTATCACGAATTTAAGGAGTTTAAATAATTCTGATCTATAATAGCTATTAGCCTTAATTTTCTTTGGCCCAGCACTTAATAACTAACTAATTTGCATTTACCAATCAAAATCCTTCATATATGCTTCTGTGATGACTCTGGTGAAGCAAAAAGTCCGTTGCATTTTAATTTTCCGCCACATCGAGGGTTGACGCTCAGGTCCGAAGGTCCATTAATATCCGGCACAACGAAAGCGATCTGTGGGTGCGGCGAGGGTATCTCTTTATCAGCTGGACAGATCAGTGGTTTGAGGCACAACAGACATGACCTCACATTTCACCCATGACAATGCCGTCCCAGCTCTGGGCCCTATCTGGTCGCATCACGCTCGTTAATCATTGTCTAATGACCCGAGCATCTTCAATGCACTGTCGGACGAGTTATAAGGGGAGAGAAATTGAATTGCATTCTCCCCCCCCCCTCCACTTTCGGCTAATGCATTGCAATGGCTTACCACGGTGACTAAAGGGAGCAATCAACAATTGAGAACTCCGTCTTGTGGGAGACGGTTCTCGCGTTTCTTCTGTTTACTTGATTTTCATAAACACATAAATAAAAGGTTGGAGTTCTAAATTAAAAATAAATATTAAAATGATATCTGCTATGCATATTTCAATACATCATGTCGGAACATCATTTCTTGAACGGTCAAGCTCCACGCGCTCGTGCAAGTTAGATTATATTATTTATTCATTTTAATGGGTTCATTGAGTGAGTCACTTTAGTATTGCAAACGATCCAAAAAGACTTTGTCTCGCATTTATTGTTTAAAAAATATATCACATTTCCTATTTATTTCATTTCATATAATCGCGTGCTCAAAATGACATTTTTTCTAGGTTTTATTTGATGTGGTCATTAACTTATTTTTTTTTTTAAATTAGAACTTTCGTTTTCGAACACGTTATTAAAATCTGATTTTGCTCGTGCAGATTTTAATAAAATTTTTATTTTTCGCCTACGGATTTTTGTTGACGCCAGAAAACCTCATTCCCAAAACAATATCATGCTCTGACATGATAATAAAATATGATCGAATTTTAGATGTTTTGTATACAAAGCTTCTCTCTGATTACAAAAATTGATTAGAGAAACTGGGCATCTATACATAGTATAAAATGAAGTCTCCTGAAAGCGACTACATGTTGAAACCACAAAAACCCGAGAAATAGGTATATTGGAGATATTTATATCATTTTTAGAGCATTTATTCGGGAAAGTTTTAGTGTGTTAAAATCATATCAAAATAAAAAAAGGAGGTTTATAATCGCGATTTCAGCTTATCCGCGCATGTGTGAAAACTGCAAACTGCGAGTGCCCAAATAGCAAGAGCTATGGCATATGCATTATATTTCTTTGTTTATATCTGATTTAAAACTGCGAATCAAATATCATTATGCCCAAAAGAAGGAAATCCAATCTCGAAATGATCGCCTGTGTTTTATCTACAGGCATATCATGTTTTTGGCCTTTGTAACAGTCTAAATATTTCTGAATGTGTGATATGAAAAATTGTTTTGCAGCTATTTTTGATAATCTGTACAAAGTATAAAATGAAGTCTCTTGAAAGCACTGTATGTTGGAAGCACAAAAGCTCAAGAAATTGACAACGGATAATGGAGATATTTATACCATTTTGTAGAGAATTTATTGGGAAAGGTTTTAATATATTAAAATTGTATCAAAATAAAAAGGGGAATTTTATAATTGTGATTTTAAGGGGCGAAAACCTCAAACTGCGAATGCCCAAATAGCAAGAGCTGTGGTATGCGTTATATTTCTTTGTTTACGTCTGATTTTAAATGGCAATTCAAATCTCAGTATACCGAAAAGAAGGAAATCCACCCTCTACATATTTTTTATGTTTGTTTATTGTTGCATAGCATGCCCATACCCTATCGGGGGGAGTCTAGACTTAAGTTTAAAGTTAATTTTTCTCCTTGGAGGCTATACCACGGGTAATGCTTTGCTGGTACTGCTAGTGTTTTCTTCCTATAGCTACGCTGTTAGATGATACAATTCAAAACACCGTTTTTTCATTTCATTTTTTTTGTTCTTATTGTTACCCTTAATTATTTATATATACAATATAAATAAGTAAACGTAATTCTGATTTGTCTAACATTTGAGGAGAAATAATTTTTTTAATGATATTAACAATATTTTATTTCACGTAGGGATCCATCGAATTTCATAATTTTAAATATTGTCTAGATATCTAATTTCCTCTTTGGCTAACTAAAAATGTAGAAAATGTCTGATTAGAAATTGATGAATTTTTTATGCCTATAATATTTTAAATCTAAGGTATTAGTGAATAGTAAAATCAGATTATACATAAATGTTTTGTCATAAGATACCTTTAATCAATAATAGTCAGATTCAATAAAATATTCCAAATTCAAAAAAGTTTAAATATTTTTGTTATCTAACATCAAAAAATATTACCGCTTTATTATTACCGCAAAATTTGACCGCTTTAAAACTTTGTAATGCTCCCAAAAATTAAAATTTAAAAATCTGTTATAGAGAATGCTTAATAATATTAAATTTAGGACTCTAAAATATTATTGTGATCTATGGTTTTCACTTAAAAAAATCTGTTGCGCTTTTAAAAGTCTTATCTTTCAGAAATTAACTCAAACATAATATTTAATGGACCCCCAATTAAAAAATTTTTTTATTGATATATTGCTTGAGAGTTCCAAAAAGTTTTGTCCCTTCCCTTCCAAGATATAAACTTTGGTCATTATTCTAGATTTAAGGAAACAATTTATTGCACAAAATTATGCACCCTAACTTCTTTTTATCATTAAGTAGAATTTGTGAAAATTTAAACGAATGGTGCAAAATTATTAATAATTCATAGAAAAAAAGGCAATTACGTTGTAAATTTCAGCGTCTAATAATTTTAAGACATAATTTTAAAAAAAAAATACAATCTAGTGTTTGGAAAACGGAAGGGACGAATTAAGTAATGAAAAGGGAAATATTTTACTTTGTTCGTTTATTATTGCTGTGATTTGAAATGACACTTGCTATGTACAAGATCGCTGACACAATCAGCAATCTTAAGCCATGGGTGCGTCTCTTGTTTTAAGTAGCACCAACTAGGTCCTAGAATACGTCTTAGCTACTCACGCATCATATTCGCTTTCCTAGCCCCTTTTTACAGGGGGTGGGAGCGCATTCACACATCTCACATACAGAGCAGATGAAAAACAACCATGCCCGAACCAGGACTCGAGCCCAGGATGTCCAGATCACGGGGAAGACGCACTACCTATGTGGCTTATACGTTTGTGAAGGACGTCGGCTTATATGTTTATCAAATAATTATGCATTAACGCACGTTAATTATGCATTAATTATGCATTAACGCACATTAACGTTCTGAAATCAAAATTTCTTTAATTATAAATAAGATAGAAAAAAAATGTTCTTTCTCTAACCTTAAATATCTGATCCAAATTCGAATTTAGTGTCATGATTACAAAATTCAGTTCAGTTTTCCTAAAATGAAAGATAAGAATTAGGAAATGTTAAAGTGAGATATTTCACTACATGCGTTTATGAAATAATTATGCAGTAATCGTCGATAAAACGCAGAAAATATTTTGATATCAAAGCTTCTTCAACTGACAAAAAAGGGAGAATAAGAAAAGAAAAAAATCCCCTTTCTCTAACCCTAAATCTCTGATCCAAAATTCGAATTTAATGTCCATTCATTGTAAGTTCAATTCGATACTAGGATTTCAAACTGACATTGGAGATATTTTTTCCAATGAAATTTATTCTACGCTACATAAATTCTCATCCAGTCAAAGAGGAAGAGAGGAAAAAAGAAGGGGGGAAGTGAAAAAAAGAAAAGAAAAGAAAAAGCACTTTTTCGTCTTGAGAGAGTTGGAGAGAAAAATGAGACCAAAGAAAACAAACCCCCATCCCATTCTTCTGCGGCTAAGTGTGCGTACTTTTCGTATGACAAGATCGGAAAAGTAAAAGCAGCAAACCCCTTTCACTTAGCGGGGAAGTGTCACTATCGAGATAACAAATACTAGCCCTAGAATTAAAGCACTTGAAGGTAAGCTTTCCAATCCCCCGTCCATAATCGAGTTAACCGAAAAAAGGCTAGAACTACATCCATCACCAATGCCGAATCGACACAAACGTTTTCTCAAATGCGCTTTTTCTTTGGTTTTGATTTCTCTCCCTTCTTTGCTGCTGCTCTTCTTTTTTTTCTTCTCTCTGGCCTGTTTGTGAACGTTTTTGTAAAGAGCTTCTGAAATTGATTCTTTGAGAAAGAAGAAGCAGTAATGGAAGTGGAGAAGCGCCTTTCCGAGTTGATGAAATGTGTTCCTCAACCCCCATCCAGTGGTCGTCGTCTGGATGCGAAGGAGAGTCTGTCCCACATTTCGACTGTCCAAGATTTCAACTTGATTGATGAGGGAATTCTAAATGAAGAACAATTAAGAGGTTTCTGACATCAACGGCTTATATTATGATTCTTACATCAGTTACAGTCTCAAGACTTGAAATTTTTACATAGACTAACATATGTGACAAAAGAGACATCGATTTTTTCTTACATTTCAAGGTCAATTAGATGAAACCTGAAATTTTATAGTCATTCTATAAAAATAACAAAGAATAGCAGTACTTCCAATTATTTTTGATTAATTAACCCTTGGATTAATTTCGTTGATTAATAACTAACAAATCAAGGCATGCCATTTTGTGTGAGATAAAGAAGTGAAACATCTAACTTCAGTACTTTTCCATAAGCCGGGCGCCAGGGAAAAATCGCCAAAGAAATTTGGCAGAATTCTATAATATTTGGAGATTTTTCGCTGATTTCTGGCTAACTAAAAAGCACCAGAAATTCCTGTCATGTTGAAAGGTTTTTCAGAATTTATGCCATCCTACATAATTTCTTATAAACAGTGATGAATTTGATGGGAATCATACTTAAGCTGAATAATCATTCTTAAATCCTACTTAGCCTTTAAGATGACAGAAAATAATTCCAAGGATTTACTTCGATTTCTTAGCAATCCTTGAAAGAAATCTAATTTTGGTGTAAAGACAGCATAACTAATTTCTGCGGTCCAGCTAGTTCTGTTTTTCAGTTCTCGTATTCTTAAAATTCATTTAATCCCCCATTTCCCACGATTAATTAAAATTCAGAGGATGAGTTTTTTGAGGATTAGAATCCTTTTTGTTTTTACAAAGTAAAAAAAAAGAGTCGTGGTTGGAGACTTTAGAATTACTTTTTAAATGGATGAAGGGAGGGGGTAGTAGACGCTGTTATTCGACACAAAAACAAGTTATCATATAAAAAAATAATCCGTATTTAAAAGAATCCTGACTCACATTTTGATTTACAAACATAATTTATTTCATAACTATCATTAAAATTTATACTTGAACGATATTTTAAGCACAAGCATATAATAACAAATACAAATGTAAAACTGAGATTTTTTTAAGGATGTTTAGCAAATATTTTTAGGCCAGCAGCGTTTTTAACATTTTCAGACT
>JAOUZG010033162.1:1349297-1382215 GCA_026289955.1 Argiope argentata
TGTGTGTGTGTGTGTGTGTGTGTGTGTGTGTGTGTGTGTGTGTTCGTTAACGATCTACCGGCCAGGCTGTTTCACATAGATTTATCAAACTTATTACATGTATACTTTGAAGTACGAAAATGTGCATCTTAGAATTTTTTTTTACTTTTTTTATTAGAACTTTAATTAATTAAAAATAAGAAAAGTTTGCTTTTTTCTTCAATAATTTTCGAAAATATTATAGTACAAAATCAATTTTTCAATCATTTTGAAATTTTAAAAATAAGCTTTTTATCGATACCAATGCTTTAACTTATAAATTAAGTTTCTATTTTTAGTAAATTTTTTTTAAAAAAAAATATTTAAATCATATTTTTTAATAATTTATTTTGCACAAAAGGAAAAAATTTAACTTGAACAGCATTTTTGCGTAAGAAAAATTAGCTTTGATTTGCTCGTTGCCATCACGTTAATATAAATTAATTCTTAATTAAATAATTAAATAAATTAATGCATTAAATAAATTAATTCTTACAGCAAACTAAATTTAGGAAAGTAATGCTCAGCACAAGTTTGTATAAAATGGAAATAATATGAAATGGGAAATTTTCTAAAAAAATGAACGTGAGAAACCTTTTGTCTGAGAAGTTTTAAAATATCTATATGTTTAATTTAATAACAGTTTTATTTATTATTTATTATTTTTATATATACAGGATATCAACTAGGACTAGTGCGGATATCCTATAGGGTGTTCTATAGGCCTATTTAATAAAATATTCTTCTTGCACTGATATTTTCAATTAAAAAAGTTATTCTCTTTTACAATTAAAATTCATTTATTATTAAATTTTGAATGTCACAATTCGATAAAAGCACAGGATTTTAGTATAAATAACGTAAAGCTTTCTGGGACTAAATATGCCAATCAACGCTTAAACTTTCTTTAAGACTGGTTGTCTAGAATAATGAAATTGTTGTTTGTCTCCAAATAATGATATTCAAAGCTTTATTATTTGGTCACTCTTTATTTCAGAAGATAATTTTACTGAATATGATTTATAGAATCAAAAGACTGTATAATATTTAGACTTCATAATTGTTTTCAGAAGCACATTTATTGATTGAAATAAAATATAATCATGTTTGCCATATTTAAATATTTTTGAATATAAAACTGAATTTTATAAAAAAAACCCAGAGAAATGTTTATAAAATAGTTCTTAAATATCGCATATATTATGTAAAAATGATGATCACGTGTCCGCTTTACAACGAAAAGAGGGGTTGCAGTAGCTTCTGAGGGTATGGACCCCTGAGCACCCGGGGGCAGAAGACTGACTTCCAGCTCATATGAGAATGACACACACACACTCGCTTGTATAACCCCTTTTTACAAGAGGTGGGGGCACATTTACACGTCTCACAGATAGTACACAGAAGAACAACCATGCCCTAACTGGGACTCGAACCCGGGACGCCCAGAACACGAGGAAGAGCGCTACCTCTGTGCCCGGGCACAAGCAATATAAAAAAAAATTATTCTGTTATATACATAGGATTACAGTGCTGAAGGATTCAATTTTCTGTAATCATATATATATTTTTTAAGATAGTATGTTTGCTTTCATCAAAAATTTCATGTCTTTTTTATTATCATGTCAGAACATAATATTCATTTGGGAATGAGGTTTGTGATGTCTACAAAAATCCGTAGGCAAAAAATTGAAATGTTATTATCTGCACGAGCAAAAAATCAGCTTTTAATAGCGCGTTGCCATCGCATTTACAAAAGTTCTGATTTTAAAAAATAAGTTAATAACTACGGCAAAAAAAAAAACCATTAGAAAAATGTCATTTTGAGCACGTGATTATATGAAAAGAAATAAATAGGAAATATGATATTTTTTTAAGCAACAAATACGAGACAAAATGTTTTGGATCGTTTGCAATACTAAATTGACTCATTCAATGAAACGATTCAAATGAATGAAAATATAATTTAACTTGGACGAGCACGTGGTGCATGGCCGTTCAAGAAATGATGTTCCGACATGATACATTGAAATATGCATAGCAGATTTCATTTTAATGTTTCTTTGTATAATTAATTTCATCCATAATAATGTTACAGCATTTCCAATAATAAAAAACAATTTGTTCACTCTATTGATTTTTGGATTATTTTTATAATTTCTTCTCAGCGCTTTATTCCCGTACATGCTACTAAATCTATAATTTAAGACTGCCTTTTACTCGGGAATCTTAAAAAATTATTTTAGCTGTCAAGTGTCATATATACACCATGAAGTGTTTAAAAGGATGTATAAAAAAGCACAGATCCGAAATATTTTAGGACCTAATCAAGCCTAAATAAAGCACTGCTTTTTATAATGGAAATAATTTTTCTGTTATTTCTATTCCTCATGAAATAGATTATATGCTCTATTGTTCTCAAAAAATATATCATCAGTTTATGTTATTTTTTCAAATTTTAGATCCAAATAAAAATATTTCAAAAGTGGGAAATTTTATTTAAAATTATGAAATAATTGTAAAGTAATTTATTTCTAATTTTCTTTCTTACTAAATGTCTTTCATTTTTTTTTCAATAAAGCTAACCTGTATAAAAATTAATGCAAAGACCAGCTAATATATCATCTCAAGCTATTATCCTATGACCCGCAGTGAATTAAAAAATTAAATTTGTACAGAGTGTTTGATGTTTATCTCAGGAGAATGTATTAGCGTCATTGGATGCAAGAATTAATTATCGTTAGCTTATTCAATATTTCGTGTTTCATGTTGAAGCATATTTTCTTATTTGTCGTCTCCTCTCTTTCATTTAATAAATTCATCTTTTGAATCTTCAAGTGGTTTCGGGTCACTATTTTAGATTGCCCTAGTGCCGAACTCGCAATAGTAGGGTTCGAGGCCAAGTAACTAGACAACTAGACAGAAGTTATCACTCGTGTTGTGCGGATGATATCTGACTTATGAGGCCTCCATCACAATTTAAATAAAAGGATTTGGTATTATTTACAGTATTAGTATTTTTGTAATGTTAAAATCCCCTTTGAAGTTACATCAGTAAACTGGAACAAACACGTTATTACAAATAAAATCAAATAACATAATATTCGGGAAATGTCTGATTTCAAAATTAATTTTTTAATATCCCTCAGAAGAATGATGCTTAATTCAAGAGAAGTTAACATGCTTCTATCTGCTAACTTCTATCTTGTTAACATTTGAACTTGATAGAAGTTCAATGGAATTGACTTCCAAACAGGGCATTCTCTGATTCTGAGCCCAAAGTATATATAAAAAGTGTTTAAAATAATATATAGACAATCATTGTTATTAAATTTGTTCATGTTTTGATAAAATTTATCTAATTTGATTAAGAAAAATTCCAGATGCAAATATTAAGTAACCAGAAAAACTTAAAGGAATTACGACAGATAATGCCTTAAAAATAATAAAGTTTTCACATGATAACTTGAAATTTGCGATCATAGACTTCCTTTATTATTTTGAGATCATGATAAATTTTTTCCTGTGAATGTGCTACGAACTGTAAATCAGGAGCTTGGAATGGAGTAAATTATTGTTACTTTAAAAGATTCATTCCGCCCAAATCTTAAAGATGCATTTCAGATCATAACCTTTCTAGAAAATATAGTTCTTAAAAAGAATTTTTCTATCTTTATTCAGGCATTTTTATTTTACAATGTCAAGATACCTCTCAATATTTCCTTTCGTAATGCGTAAATTGCAAACACCAACTAAACTCATGCATTTTCACGACATGGCGCCAGTGGTACTGTGTTTGTTAATTCAATATACATTCTTAGTTTAATTAGAATCTATCGATTTAGTTTTTTCCATTCCTTTTGTCTTGGATATCAAATTTTGATTAATCATTAAAAAGGAACTATTTCCTGAAAAATAAAAACTTGGTTACTTTTTTCTTATCACTCTCAAATCTCTGTCCTTCGTTACTGAAACTTATGCACGGGTTCTCACCAATTCTCTCGTTCATTGAAATCTGTTTATTAATTACATTTCACACTATTCGAAATGTCACTTCAATGTTGTAAGTAACTTCAAGTAACTAAGAAAATTCCACATTTTAAATATTAAATATATTTATTTTTTATACAATCGCCTTATTTTTGGAGATCTTCCGAATCGATCTCTATTCCAGAAAATTTGATGCTCGTTGGATCCTTCAGCAATATAAGGTATTGTAAAATTCGAATTATCATCGATTGCACCAATTATTTTTCAGAGATAATCCATAATTTTTTAACTCTGTTACCAATTGCTCTGTTACCAAGCTAAAATTAATAATTGTTGCTATCATTCCTTCTGATACTGATGTATCCTCTGGTTTCGAAAATTTATTTGAATCAACCGAAAATTTCAGGATAATTTAAATATAATTTATGAAAACATTTTTTTTTTTGCCTGACAATTTGCTTTATTATTAACTTTTGAATAACGAAACATTTTATCCATTGTATATTACCTGTTTATATAAAAAGACATTTATATTTTTTAATTTTTTTTTATTATATACGAAAAAAATGATGATTTTCTACCAATGGCTTTCTAATTTGCCCTCAGAAATTTCTTTACTACCGAAGTTTTAATGCATCATTCTTTTTAGAAATATTCTTCGATTAAAAAATTATTAATCATCGTTTGGTTGGAAACCTGAATTACCCTCAGTAAATGTTTTTATAAATGTCAAAATATCACTTTTATTTTTAAATTTATCGACAGATTTTATTTTCGTATTTCTTTAATTGTTTAAATTATTTGATTAATTACGAATTTTGATTATTTAAATCAGTAATGCAGTTGAAAAACAATTTAAGTTTACATTTTAAAAATATATTTTCAGTTTAATTTTTTGATGCTTTCAGTTTGATTTTTAGTTCAAATTGAATTAGTAGCTTTCTAAAAAAATAATTTGTTTCTATATATTTAAGCAGTTTATCTAGAAATTTTTTTAATTTAAAGGAAAATCGTGTTTTTATATGTAAAATACTGTTTGCCAACATTAATTTTTTGCTTATGTCTCAGCTATAAAATGCTACTCATTAAAGAATGTAGATGAAATTACTAAATCTTCAACTGTATTAAGTAATAATATCTTCAACTAAGAACATTACCCCCCCCCCCCCTCCCTTTTAAGGGAAAGATATTTATTTTCTCTTGTTCAATTTTATCGTCAAAATTTATTTATAGTGTAAGAATTTGTCATGAATACAAAAAAATTATTAAAGATCCTTTTTAGGGTTTTAATTAAATAAGAAAATATTTGAAATTTTGAAAGCAAGATTATAATACGATGCTGATTTTTATCTGATTTAAAAATTATACGGTATACATATTTTAGTATATTTTTAATTTTAAAAAAATGACTTTTTTAAATTACGCGCTATTAAGATTAAAATTTAAAATATTTAATTCTTCTTCCAATTTTCAGATTTGTTCTTTTAATAATTATGACATCAGAATTTTTGAGAAAGAAAATATTCTGTTCCAGGGTATATGCAAAAAAGACAGAATCTTCTTTTGTATCACAGTCGTTGAAAATTATTCCACGACGAAGCGCTAAACAAAACCCCTTAGGATATTAGGAAAAAAAGACAGCTTTGTTATTAAGAGCAAAATAAACAGTTTTTTCCCTTTTCTCAGCAGTTTCTTTATTTCATCCCACTCATCCATTGCAGTTTACATTTTCTAATTATCAATATTTATTCTCCTCCTTCCACTGTGCATCGCAAATGAAAGGAAAAGATTTCCCTTTTCCACCCCTTTTGTAAAAAAAAAAGAAAAAAGAAATCTAGAAAACGTATTTATTACGAGAAGTACTGAGAAAGAGTTCGTTTTCGAAGAACGAACTCAGCGACCAAAAACTTGGATCAACGCCATTTTTTTTCTTTCCAAGTCGCCATTTTATTTTCCTTCAACATTTTTTTTAATGAACAAATGACTAAGTGCAGCTGGAGAAGATTTTTGCAAATAAGGAGCAGTTGCAATTTGAAAGGCTTATCATCAACAAATGCCTTTAAGGAGCCGAAATAACAAACTACCTGGTATGCTTTTTAAGAAATGAGGATTTTTCGGGCTAACGGATATTATATTTTGCTAAATAATGACGATGAATTTTTATTTTTGATCATTCGTTTCTTGTTTATGTGCTTGGAAAGGCTAATAATAAATTGCGCATTTCTATCAGAAGAGGGAGCTGGAATTATTACTGCTGCTGTTCTTTATTTATCGTCTGTCATGACAACAAAAAATGATTACCGATCTATATCGTCTGCTCATGATAAATTTTTTTAACTGAGCAGATGATAACAGGAAGAACAAAAGAAAAAAGAATTAACGTATTCGTAATATTCGTTGAGATGTAATTTATATTGTGAGGGCAATTTCGTTAAATAACAAATGATTTATTTGAAAATGAACAAAAAGAAATATTTTCATTCGAATACAAAAACAATTGTAAAAAAACATTTTATGGTCTAAACATTTATAAATGTATTTAAAAAATACTGAGCGACAAATGTAATTCCTAAATCAAAAAACATTTTCTAAATGAATTTGAACTATTGTGATCTCAAAAAAAAGGTTGAATTTTGTGCAAGAAATCGATTTGAGAGAAAGAAAAAAATGATTTATAATGCAAAATGTTTATTTTTTTTGAGAAATCTGAAAAGTTTAAACTTTATTAACTACCAGAAATAATATTTTTCTGTTCTTTTTATCTATTGTATTCCTTTATGGATATTTGAAAATAAAACAGGAAATATGCTGTAACTATTATAAACTTCAAGGAATATTCCGAAAAAATATAACAGTGTATTTTATTATAAAAAGAAATTAATCTGAATTTTTTAAAATTCATATTAGTTCATAGTCAGATAACTATTCAATTTTTAACAAATCACCTATAATTGTTGTTTCATAAAAACAATTTTGATTTATTAATGATAATATGTAATCATATGAATAATAAATCAAAATTGTTTTCATGAAATTTATATACACTTATATTTAAATTTCGGTATGCTGAATTGATTTCCTAATTCCTGAAGGAAAAGTCACATAAAAAAATAGTACTTTTGCGGTGTGATATTAATGATGGCTTACAGATAATTTATTTTCTCTGATAGTTTCAAAGTCCAAAGATAGTGCTTAGTATCTTATCTCACCTTAAAATTTCTTTCTACAGAGCATTCACGCATTTTAATGTTAAATCATGATATGAAATAAAAAAATTAAAAAAAGTGTTCATTATATTATTCGCTTGATTTTTTTTAATGTTAATTGCGTAAGAGCCACAATAGTTATCTTTATTTCAATTATTTAATACAATTTTCGTATCAAAATTCTTCTTATAATTATCTCTTAAATATTTCTTATTTATTCCTATAGAGTCTTTCATTATTTACAAATATTTAAAAAGGAATTCTTGGGGGGGGGGGGTAATTCAAAGAGCATAGAAAAAAATTTCTCTTGAACTTTTATAAAAATTATGCAGGATTCAATTGTCATCTTTAATTTTTAATTAACCCTAAATAAATATCGTTAACTGTTCTCAATTTTACATTATAAAGAATGAAACTAAGACTTTTTTTTTGTTCAGAAACTTTCTGAAATACTGTCAATTCTAAACATCAAAAACAAATTAGTATCATTAAGTCTAAATATTTCAAAATACAATTTCATGAGTAATAAAATATGAGAGACGAAATTTCTTTATTTCATGAAAACCTTAAATAAATAAATAAAATTCTAAGGATTGGAATTATGGCTAAGAGTGAGGCCATTTTTTTAAAAATCAAATTACATGAAAATTGATAAGCAAAGGATCCTTTGTAAGACAACTATGTATGGTGAGATTTATCAAATATATGATGCATTTAACGTACTTTCACAAAAATAGCTCTAAAATAGGGGAAAAAACCCAGTCTTTTTTATTCGATACCATAACTTTTCAAACTATATTTAAAAAAATTTGCATACTTTCTTGAAAACTTACCCGTTTTCTTAGGCTTCAAACTATAGCTTGCAGAGCGTCTTAAACTCTTAAAACTAAAATAATACTCCAAGCATTTTAGAATTCCATCGATTTGTTTATTCTTTCAACTTCACAGCATATATTACAAGCATTGCCAGATTCCAAAAGGTTTAAAATTGATCATCAATTGGTATACAAAAACTGAACGAAATAATATTAATAAAAATGATCTTATCAGAGAAAAAAAAATCGTTTGGTTTTAACTTTTAACAATATTTTATTTGAAATAAAAATAATAGAAGTTTTAAAATGTCTGAAAAGGAATCGTCTGCTAAATGTGTATAAACAGACTTAGATAATGATATTTACCGAAAACATTCATATGACAAGAACAAAAAGTAAACAATAAATGAAATTTTAAAAAAAGTTTTTTGGTTAATTTAACTGTGTTAATTTTAAGTAAAAAAATTGTGCCTTAATTAGCTATATGAAATCAGTCAAATATTCACTTCAGATAAAAAAAAAAGAATAATGGTCATTTTTATTTTAAATGAAGAATTACGTTTCAAAGTTTTATTTAAAATATTTTTAAATCTTTTATTATATATGTGATCTAATTTTCCGTGTCATTCTTACTTCCGATGTCCATCAGATTAATTTTATTGATTATCCTTCTTTCAATAAATTAGGAGATTTAAAAAGTTTATTCTAAAATATCTTGTATGTGTATAAAATGCTGTTTAAAAGTATTTATTTGCTTTTAAAAGAGACATTTTATTTCTATATTAATGCAATCCATTTTTCTTAATTTAATTTTATTTCCTATTTCCTCCATATCTTGAAAAACTCATTTCAGTTACTAATAAAAAATAATATTTGTGTGTGTTTGGTTATCCGTTAATTAGCAGTTATACTTAGAATTATCATATTTGTTTGTTTGTTTGCTTGTTTGTGTGTGTGTGTGTGTGTGTGTGCGCGCGCGCGTGTGTGTGTGATCTATTAAAAAATCTTGAAAGATATTAGTTAATATGCCTGATATGCCGAAAGACTGCAATAATCTCTTTTTAGAAATTAAAAAATTTCTTAATAGCATATTCTTAGCCTATTCTCTCTTAGAAACAAAAATTTCTTATTAGCATATTTCAATCTACCTACTATGCTATTAAGTATGCTCGTATAATAATAAAATGGGAAATATCATTGCAATATTAAAATCAATTGTCTATTTTATATTAGAAACAAAACATTCTATTTACACCATTAAACAACGTGCAGTTAAATTTTAGATAAATAGTTATATTATAGGTAAATATTATACCATTTAATTTGCTTCAATCAGAGAGTTTCGTACGTACAATAAGCAAGGTGAATATATAACAAGGCTTACATTTTAGTCATGATTTGATGTTAAAACTTATTTTGAGAGATAGTGATTAATATAAATTTGTGAATAAGAGATTTTATTGAAATTAAATACAATCAATATTCAGAGCGAATGAGCTGGAAGTCAAAGACCGCTAGTATTCATTATTTTATATCCTTTAATTGGGTTGCTTTCCATAAATTAGGCATTTGTATATTACCTCAAATATATTAAATTAATCGTTTGAGTTTTTGAGTTATCGGGAGTACTGCTAAAATGCTTAGTTGCTTAAAGCACGTGACTGTCAAGCTTAGCATGAAAGTGACAAATTCTGTTACAACTTTTCGTGAGACATTAAACGATTGTTGTTGTTTATTAAATAAGAAATAAAAAGATTAAGATGAAATCTGCTACGCATATTTCAATGTATCATGCCAGAATATCATTTCTTGAACTTCCAAGCACCACGGGCTCGAGCGAGTTTAATTATATTTTTATTCATTTTAATGGTTTCATTGAATGAGTCGCTCTAGTATTGCAAACGATCCAAAAAACTTTGTCTCGGCTTTATTGTTTAAAAAAAATCACATTTCCTATTTATCTCATTTTATATAATCGCTTGCTCAAAATGACATTTTTCTGGGTTTTATTTGCTGTAGTCATTGACTTATTTTTATAGGAGATTTTTTAAATGCAATGGCAAGGCGTTATTATAACCTGATTTTTTTGAAGATACTCGTGCAGATAATAAAAATTTTATTTTTTGCCTACGGTTTTTTGTTGATGCCAGAAAACCTCATTTTCAAAACAATATCATGTTCTGACATGATAGTAATAGCTACAAAAGCATATAATTTTTAAGCATATATAAATTAATAACCGAAGAACAAGTTTATTTTCTGAATTAAAAAAAAGTTTCGTTTGGCAAGTTCGTTTGATAGAAAATGGTAAGTGTGTTTTATTAAAAATATTAGTACTCCCTTCGGCTTTATTCGTGTATTTGGATAATTTTTATAAATTTCACGACTGCACATTTTCGTCATCTTAAAGCCAGCTGTTCCGTGCGAAGCTCACAGAATCATAAAAGCGGGGCTGCATGGTTCCATCGATTCTCCGACCATACAAGTGATGGGAGCCATATTTTTACCCTAACCGTGCCTGATTGCACCATTTCTCTTCCTATCCTTAAGCCTTCTTCATTTAGTGCAAAATCATGTCAGAATCATCATTCCAGATTTAAGCAGCAAAAGCACTGAACAAAACAAACACGATAAAAAGAAGAAGAAAAAAAAAGAAGAGAAGAGAAAGATAGAGGGAAGGGGGTAGAAAAGAAAGAAGAAAATTGGGGAAAGAGAGAGATCTGGTACAATTGCCCTCACGGCTTCAGCGCACCATCAGCAACAAAACCAGCAGAGGAAATATCGCAAACAATGAAGGGAAGAAGATCCCAGAGAAAGCCTAAACGAGAGGCGCAAGAGCAAAGGATGCTGCCTTCGTCTTGGTTCCCATGGCAACGGGGAGGATCGATGACGTCGCCCTCCCCTGTCACATCTCATTTGCATACAGCATCCCAGCCCTTGTGTTGCGGCGCACCGAGTACTGCCAGTCCTTAATCCTACCGGAATTTGTCAAGACACACGGTTGGGGCCCTCGTTCCTTCCTTTCCATTGCTGCTGCACCCTGCCACACAACCCCCCTACCCCCTCGCCTCGTTCATGCCAGTCGTTTGAAATGTTTTTATTGGATTTTATGGGTGGTTCCATTCGCCTACTCTCGTCACTGTCACTAATTTTTTGCCCCCTTCCTTTCTTTCCTTTTTTTTCCCTCTCCCTCCTCCTTTTCTTAAACGTACGAGTATATTCATTGTGCTCTCCCTTTTCTCAACCCTCCACCCCTTTCTGTCTTTTTTTTTTTTTTCCTTTCCTTTCTTTTCTCTCTGTTTTTACCAGTCCCGTCATTTTTCTTCAAGTTGCGACGCGGTGATGTCCCGATTTTTTTTTTATCATCTCTCTTTTCCTTTTTGTCTTTGTTGCTTCAAGTTCGTAAAGACCTTTGCATAAAATAAGTTGCTCCGAGAAAGACAGGGATAGAAGGTTTTCGTAAAAGTAAAAAACAAAAGACGGGGATAAAAGTTAAAAAAGAAAAAAAGAAAGAGAGAGACGGTGGAACTTTTGATTTTTAGCATTATTTTTAATCCCAACGGAAAACACAGCCACTATCGCACTGTGTCTGGAATAATACCGTGTTTTTCTTTGGGTTGTTGTTTTTTGCCGTTTCAGCGTCATTTGCATCTACTGACATTTGAATAACCTGCTTATTGCCCATCATTCTCTGATGTTTGGCATCCATAATAACTCCGATTATTCCAAAGTCATTCTGTAATCGCAGGATCAAAAGCTTATGTTCATTTCCTTCGAAAAAGATATCCTTTGCTGAGCAGTACGAAAGATATATCATATGTATTTTACAGAAACGATTCATATGGGTAACTAACATGCAATAATCTTTCAGAATTCCCAATTTCTTTCAACCAAAACATGATTGTTTAAATAAATAAATCTGAAAAGTCTATTTTGGGAATCACCGTAGAAAACCAAATTACTGCAGAAAGTTTCTACGATTTTTTCAGCTTTAATTCTTCGAATTTTTCTTACAAATATTAAGAAGTCTTAAATAGTAAGGATTCTTTAGTGAAAAATTCATGAGAATTTAGGTAATTTCCTCTTATTTAAAAATTATGTTTCTTTTGCGCATGTTTAGTTTTACACACATCAAGAAAGATGGCGACATTCAAGAATTTCATTTTTTTAGTAAATGGAATTTAAAATAGCTAAAACATGGTTAAGAAACTTATTTAAATTTTATTTTATTTTATTTCATTTGTGTTAAAAGATATCTACATGAGTTAAAAACTGTTTTCAAATTTAAAGTTATTTAAAAACTTATTTGTAACCTGATTGTTTTAATTTAACGATAGGTGGCGTTACAGCAGAAAATGTTCTCTTTCATATTTCTTATTGCAAACACATGAAATATGAATGGGAACTTTGATATAAATTGACATTCATAATATTTGAATAAGTTTTATACCATTCTTGAAAAATTATTAATAAATGATTGAAAAATTAACTTCATATAATTTTTAAATTCATATCCTGTCGATCTGCAGTTTTTTGAGAAATTAAAGCCGTATTAAAACTCTTTGGTTCGTCACATAACCTTCACAGTTTGGTTAAAATATATTTGCATATAATAAAAGTAATTTATATAATAAAATATTTTATAAAATTATTTTTGTATGAAGAATAAATAGCACTTGTTTATAGACCAGTTTTTATATAGATATTACTTTGAATTCACTCAACTATTTTGTTCAATACTATTAGACAAAAAAATAGTTCATCATACACTATTAGACTAAATACACTATTATACACTATAGATATCATACAATATTATTACTTTAGATATCATACACTATTATACACTATAGATGTACAGTACTATAGATATCATACACTATTAGACACTATGTATCTATATTATACTCTATAGATATCATACACTATTAGACAAAAAAATAGTTTATGATAAAAAAATCCAAATAATATAATTTTAATTAAATTCAATATCGGATTTATATTTTAGAATTTTATAATGTATATAACATTGAAGTCAATCGATGAATTTAAGAAATATATAAAACTACAAGTTACTTACTGATGCTCATATTCTAAACCTTTATCAACTATTCCGAATATACTAATATAATGAAATATAAGTAAAAAAAATCCCCTCTATGACTATAAACTATTTTCATGTAGTATTTACTTAATGAAATTTTTCTTGTATAGAGCATCAAAAATTAATAAATAGATATACTATTGACATCATCATTATCTTAGATGTTGTCTTCTTTCAGATGATTCATTTTTTGTTCATCTGTTACTTGAAAGGAGGGGGTACTTAAAAGGAATGAACATTCTGATAAATCGAATTTTAGATGATAAATACATTTCGAATGAGATCCAATTGAACACTTCATAAAAGTGCTTTGAAAGATAATCTGGATGTGGTCAAAATTTGTTTAAACTTATTGATTTCCCACTTTTCTTCATAGAAAATATAACTCATTCCAAATATATATATATATTATCAAACTTTTTTTAAATATTTTTGGCACTGTTTTGCAGTTCTTTAGGGACGTCTCAACGTGATATTATTTAGGTAGAAGATATGCAGTATCATTATACATATTATTAAACGATAAATTTTCCTGCTTTTCTGGAAATAGCATTACTTTCTATTCATGTAAACCCATAACAATTATATAGCATATAAAAGGTCTTTAAGTTTTACTTTAACTGATTTTAATTAAGAGATTTTTAAGAGAAAGTTAATTAACTTTAAATAATTGTGACTTTTTGGGGGGAACAGGACATTTTTCTAAGCACTGGAAGCTACAAAATATGCAAGCTCATATCATTATGGGTAGTGTTTGTAACAATGATCATAGTTTCGATTTAATAAATTATGCTTTATTCAAGAATTAGCTGTGGAGGAATAATTTAATTTAAAAATAAACCGAATAATTTTCAAATAAATATTTTTCACTGGAACTTGAGTTAAGCGATGTAATTCGGATAATAATATACCAATCGAATTATTTACACTAAGTAGTTTGTGCTCGAATCAAAGAAATTATGATCCTAAACTTTCAAGTTAAATTGAAAGTTTTTTTTATCAATTGTGTTTTTAGGATTAAGCTAGATTTGCTTTAAAAACTTAATAATTTTTAATTTTTATGATTGTCATTCAGTATTATATACAGAAACTGAAATAATATCCGCCAATTATAAAGTCAAAATAATATAATTGTAGTCGAAACATAAAAGTGCATGTATTATTTACTACCAATATTTTTATAAAATATTAAGAAATTTTTTGGTAAAAAAAATGCCAATATTCAGAAATGAAATGATAAATTTGAGTCAGTGTTTTGATTTTTTAGGAATGTTATGGACATCTTTGCAAATCATAAATTTAAATGATTAAAAGTGATTTCACAGAAGTAGTTCGGATGATAGCAAGGTTTAATTTTTTTAAAGTAATGAATGCCTGTATTTTACTGATTTTCAATCTACCAGTGGAGTAAATATAGCAATTTTTGTTGATATGATTTTCCAATTATCCCTAATCTTATTCTTGAGCGTTTTTTTTTTAAATCTGGTTAACGTATTTTATTATAAAGTTATGTAATACTTTTTACGTTAAAATATAAAATGACCTTCATAAAGGAACTTCATAAATAATCTAAAATAATGATTTCGTTCTTCTTTTAGGTTTTTTTAAAAAAGCATATAAAATGCCTCTCATTCAGTGACCACCCAAGAGCTAGTTAAATATCAAGAAAAATAGCAATTACTTTATACAAACACTTGGGGATGGATAGCTAGTAACTGGATTAGATAACTTACCAATTTAATTACTCCATCTTAAAAATAAGGTCACTTGATTGATGGCTATTTATAAACTTTAGGAGTAAAATAACAATAATATTTAGATCCACTTTTAAAATGAAAAGAAATTTTGTATTTCAATAGTCAAGGTTTTTCGAGAGAAAGAAATATACCAAAAGTAATGGATGTATCACTTGTAGCGACATAACTACTTCAAAACTCCCTTCATATTCAAAATTAATTGTAGCAATATGACTAATTTCCATAATAGTAATCAACATCCACAATTTTGAAATGAGTAAAACTTTTGAATTTCATTAGTCAAACTTTTAAAAGGAGAAATACATCACTTATAGTATCACATCTACTTCAAAACTTCTTTGCTATTCAAAACTGTTTAGCTCAGTAAATGAAATATCAGGAAACTTTTCTAGTTTTCTAGTGCACACCTTTAAACACAGTAAAATTATGGACAGACGGCATACCATAAACAACAAAAGCGCTCAACAGATTGGTTTTGTATTTCCCTGTTGATTATGCATTTACTAATGGTGTTGTGATATGAAAATAAAATTTCAGGAGAGAGAGAGAAAAAAAATACCTGGCAAAGAGTGGTAAGTACATCTGTTTCCGAAAAATAACCCTTTCTTAATTGGTGCATATTGACAGCGAAACGCATCTTAGGAATTCGAGCCAGCGTTAATTTCCTAATCCAATAAGAAGGAATTAAAGTTTTCCAGTCCTCAAGCTCCATTAGGTTCACTTTCCAGCACATTGCCCAAACAAATTGCTCGCCTAATAATCCCAAAGCCGTCTCGCCGCAACTACTTGCAAGGAAGGCAAAATTCTTCCCATCTTCACTTCATTAAGAATTCCCAAAGCAAAAGTCTCCGTATCCATTAAGGCTTCGCTCCTAATTGACAGATAGGGAAAGAGACGTATCAAAAGCCCGCTATTATAAAGTCAAAACCCATCGTCATTCATTAAAAGACTACGCCCTACTCGAGGAGGAATCACTTAACATGTAGGAAAAGGGGGCCTCCTTTCCATTTAAAAGGGGACCCACAAAGTTGTTGTCTGTGTGTGTGCACCTCCGGAAAATATAAAATTATAGCCAAAGCATAAAGCCTTCGCCTCGTGGAGTTTCAAATTCCAGCGGCCTGGGCGAATTCCAATATGATTAGCGCCAGGCATCACAAGAGCTACGCCAAATTCCCAAATCATATTATCGCCAACATTAGCACTTTGCCATTTGGGTGATGTTGGATTATTGTAACGCTTTCATTATTTATTGCTAGTATCGCGCCGTGGCCAGGAGATGTCTGGTGAAATTAGAAAAGAGAGGGTGGAGGGTTTGAAGGGGGTGGGTTGTTTATGTATTGAAGGCCCCAAAGGATTGTGAGGCTTCTGCATGTGGGAGAGAGAGAGAGAGAGAAATTTGTAATTGTTGAAACGGGGTTTTGACAGGTAGAATGCATGAGGATGGCTTTGTTCGGCCGGTGCAATGAGTGGCTAACTAATACGATTGATTTTGGTGGAGCTACAGGCAAACTCTAAATTGGCTAGGGTTGAGTTGGCGACCTCTCGAAGGTGCAAATTGAATTTCTTGGGCTGGCTCGCGTGTCGATGACTTCATATTATTCAAAATTCATGCGCAAAGTATTTTAATGTCTAAGCGGCTTTGGGAAGGACGTGGATTTCAGAGATCGTTGAAATTTGTGCTGAGTTTTCAAAAGTATTTTTAGTTTTAATTACAAACATGACAAATTTCGCACGAGTGAAGGGGATAATTTTGCGAAATTTGTGCATTGGAAGAAAGCCATTCTTCAATTCATTTTGGTTATATAATTTTACACTTAGATCTGTAACAAAAGGAAATAATTATAATGTAAATGAATGACGTAAATGAAAGGTATAAATTAGTATTGTTTTAAAAAATTCTCTTGAAGAAATCAATTATGGGCTTTGAAACGATACACAAAAATTAAAGCCATCAAAAATTTTATAAAGCTTTATTATGAGCTATAAGAGCTTATTATCTAGTAAAAATATGGATATTAATACTTGGATTGTAAAAAACTTGACTTCTTAGTTAATATTCATTATATTAGTAGCTGCATTGTATTATACATTATTATCTCTATCAATTTAATGTTTCCTCCAAAATTAATTATTTCTTAAATTAAACTCCCAGAATTCAACTTCTTACCATTTGCTTGGCGCAATGTGGCCAAATATGGCTTTTGCGCCAGAAAAAATAGCAACAAACCAACTCAGAATTCAACTGCACTCTTATAGATATTAAATTCTATTAATGATTCTGATAACTGATCTTGTTCTTGCTGCCTGCTTAGCTTTCATTTCTGATTTATTATTTTTGTTAATTGACCTTTTTCTTAAAATAACCTTACAAGAACTAAGAGAGAAGACGCATTTTGATAAAATAATCATCAATATTTCTAAATTAAAGGAAATTACATGTCCATATAAATCTATTTTCGTGATTTTCCGTATCTAATCACAAAATTTACAAAATAAATCAATGAAAATCAAATAGAGAAATAAGAAGCTAAACTAGAGTACTTATAAAATTAAAATAGATATATATTTTAATAATCTTTGTCTAAAAGAATAATTCATAACTTCAATTTTATATTCAAAGCAATTAATTTGTTTAAAAAAATAACCCGTTATATCTGAAGGTATATATTTTATTTTACTTAGTTAAATATAAATACATATTTCCTTTTTTTTATTTAAAAATCGAACAAATCTAGGTAATTCCAATTACAAAAAATTTTAACATTTCTTAATACGATTTAGATAAATAAATTTTTTAAATAAAATGAATATAAATCTCTAAAATTTAAATATATTATTATTATTATTATTATGCTATTACCTTTTATCTTCATTTTTCAGATTCCACTAATTTTTTTCATAATTAAGAATTGCCAAAATAGGAAAAGGTCTACATAAATAGATTATATTTGGAAACAAAACAGTTCAGCTCGTTGACTAATCAATAATTTAACAAAATTTTACTCAAACTTATTTTTGTTGATATATTTATTTAGGAAATTTCAGCATCTCTCCCTTCATGAAAGTAGTGTTAAATAGAGAGATTAATTGAATATTTATAGCATACAAAATATATTAAAGATTCAAAAGTAGATAGTAAATATTTATTAATTTGTCTTTTATTACAAAATCCATTTTTAATTAAATAAAAAAGTTACAATTATGGTAAATACATGTAACAATTATAGTAACGTCCATTTATATTTTTTAGAAACATTTTTACGAAATACTCATTAGCAAACTAAAAAATGTTCTTGAATTTTTAAAATTTTGCGTCCGTAGCTCGTATTTGCTTCGAATTATCTTATTTCCAAACTTAAAAGGTAAAATTTACAGGTTAAATGTGTTATAATACTAACATTACATGAAATACATAACAATCCATTTCCATGAACGGCTAATTAAATTAATTTGATTATACTTGTATAATAGAGTTGATATAATCTTATTAAAAAGTAGAAAGCAAATTGTTAAGTTGTCGGTCAATTTCGACAAATATGTGAAATGATGAGTTCAACTTTTTGCATTTAACTATTATAATTAAAAGTTTCCAAACACAATCTTTAATTCAAATAAAAAAGGATTTTCAGCGTGGGGTGGGGGAGAAGGGGTGACATTAGACGACTTTTCATCTTTCCTTTTTTAACACTCATCATTATTTTTAGAATGATTTCTAAGAGAAAATTTGATATTCATCAACTAATGAAATTTTGTTTTGTGAAGAACTTCACTAAACTTTTAGAGAAATTATCTTCCTTTCTTAAAATATCAATGCTCAAAGCTACTCTTTCATTGCAATTAATTCAAAAGATAAAGGATTTTTTTTGGGGGGGGGGGTGACATTAGACTTGAATTTTCCTCTTTCCTTTTTTAACACTCATCATTATTTTTAGAATGATTTTTAGGAGAAAATTTGATATTCATGAACTAGTAAAATTTCGTTTTGTGAAGAATTTCACTAAAATTTTAGAGAAATAATCTTCCTTTCTTAAAATATCAATACTCGAAGCTACTCTTTCATTGCAATTAGTTCAAAAGATAAAGGATTTTTAGCTAGGGTGGGGGGGACATTATACTTCCTTTTTATCTCATCTTTCCTTTTTTTTTAATACTCATCATTATTTTTAGAATGATTTCTAGGAGAAAATTTGATATTCATCAACTAATGAAATTTTGTTTTGTGAAGAACTTCACTAAACTTTTAGAGAAATTATCTTCCTTTCTTAAAATATCAATGCTCAAAGCTACTCTTTCTTTGCAATTAATTCAAAAGGCAAAGGAGTTTTAGCGGGGGGGGACATTATACTTCCTTTTTATCTCATCTTTCCTTTTTTAACACTCATCATTATTTTTAGAGTGATTTCTAAGAAAAAATTTGATATTCATCGACTGATGAAATTTTGTTTTGTCAAGAATTTCACTAAAATTTTAGAGAAATAATCTTCATTTCTATAAAATATCAATGCTCAAAGCTACTCTTTCATTGCAATTAATTCAAAAGACAAAGGATTTTTAGCGGGGGGGGGGCATTAGACTTGAATTTTTATCTTTCCTTTTTTAACACTCATCATTATTTTTAGAATGATTTCTAAGAGAAAATTTGATATTTATCAACTAATAAAATTTTGTTTTGTGGAGAATTTTACTAAAATTTTAGATAAATAATCTTCATTTCTATAAAATATCAATGCTCAAAGCTACTCTTTCACTGCAATTAATTCAAAAGACAAAGGATTTTTAGCGCGAGGGGGGTTACATTAGACTTGAATTTCCCTCTTTCCTTTTTTAACACTCATCACTATTTTTAGAAAGATTTCTAGAAGAAAATTTGATATTCATCAACTTGTAAAATTTCGTTTTGTGAAGAATTTTTCTAAAATTTTAGAGAAATACTCTTCCTTTCTTAAAATATCAATGCTCAAAGCTAGCTACTCTGGCATCGCCAAAACAAGAACGCGCCATCGGAATTAAAAGAACACCGCCAGTCTCTTCGCCGGGACCATCTCTGATTAATGACACTGTTCTTCCCTCAGATCATAAGCTTCATAGACCCCAAAAACCGCGGCCATCGCTTCGAATCATACGCAGCGAACAACACCCGCTCCACTCCAAACCATCAAACAGCAATGAACGCCACATAAATACACGTCACGGAGCGAAAAAAATCCCATCCCCTTTCAATACATGCTTCGATAATCCCGGCAGCAGCAGCAGTGGTAGTAGCTGGCAGTCTATGAACCACCCCCAACAACTACTGCCTGATTCACTCCCTGGTCTACAATGGAAGGAGTTCAGCAGTTTCGATTTCTTCTGCACTTTAATACGACCACAATAACAGTGGTTAAAATGGGCACCTGCGTCTGAAAGCCACGGACCCCTCTGTGTCAATACGGTCTGCAAAATCTTTTCCATAGGGTTGCGCAAATAGTCTAAAAAGAAGGTCGGTCTTCCTGCGAGTACTGCGAGGGGATGATAGGTTTGGATATTGCACCTGCGACAGCAACGTTTTGTTGAATTTTTTTATACTTCATCCCGTGCCAGATTTTGTTCAAATAATCAACAATGGATTATGTGGATGAGATTAACGTATGGAGGGTGCCAGAAGTGTATTTTATTTCTCCATTATTATTCATGTCGATTTGATTGGGGAGGGGGAAAGGGTGTTTCGTGAAAGGTAATGAAAATATGGTTAGATATTTTTTGTTTATTGTCTATTATAATGGGAGAAAACACGAATTGAATTGAGTAGAAATTTTCTTCGAAATGGAATAAACATACGAAAGCTGTATGAGGAGAATTTTGAGTATCCTATGTAAATATAACGGTGAAATTTATGATTGGATTATGATTTATATTGTATTGCCCGAAATTTAAAACAAACAAACATTACTCTATAGATAATGGTTAAGAATATAAAAATGATCAAACTGATTTTTATAATGTCAGAACATGATATTGTTTCCGGAATGAGATTTTCTGGCGCCAACAAAAGTCCGTAGGCGAAAAGATGAAATTTTATTATCTGCACGAGCATCTCAAAAAATCAGCTTTTAATAACGAGTGTCATTGCATTTACAAAAGCTCTGATTTACAAATAAGTTAATGTTTACCGCAAATAAAATGCAGAAGGAGGCAAATTTGTGCGCGCGATTATACGAAACGAAATAAATAGGAAACGCGATATTTTTTTAAAACAATAAATGCGAGACAAAGTTTTTGGGATCGTTTGCATTACTAAAGTAACTCATTCAATGAAACGATTAAAAAGAATAAAAATGTAATTTAACTTGCACGAGCACGTGATGCTTGGCCGTTCAAGAAATGATGTTCTGATATGATACATTGAAGTATACATAGCAGTTTTCATTTTAGTCTTTATTTTAAACTAAATGGGGGAAATATTCAGAGACAGCCGATGATCTGCATACATCTAAAATATCAGACATTCAGACATAGCGATGGGATCAAATGAAATTCACAATTCAAGTAAAGTTTACAATCATATGACAAAGGTCGCTGTCCTCGTCATATAATATCTAACTGCAGCTTGTATTGTGTATAAAAGCAACAAATGTAAGTTTTGTATTTCAAAATTGAATTAGATTTGCACGATTGACTCGTCTTATTAATTTCCATTTAGAATTTATAAAAGAAGAGGGGAACTATCTATGAAAAAAAATTAAAATTAATCTCCTCAAAATAAAGGATGTAATTTGAAAACTTTTCAATCAAAATTTTTAAAAATAACTATTGACAATATCAGATAAGTATAAAATTATGCAACTTTCAAGAAAGGCTTCGGTTAAAATTTTGAACTGAATTATAAATATTCGATTTTCGTAGAATCTTGGCATTTTCATAACACTTTTAACTTTGCAGGTAAAGTTATATAAGTAATAAAAAAGCGAAAATAGAAATTTTAATAAAATGCGAAAAGCATGAAAACTACGGATGTAAACAAAAAAACAAACAAACAAATTTAAAATGCTCGAAGAAAAGAAATATTTGCTGTTTTCTTCCTTTAAAAAAATCAGAAGCTAACAACCATCTTTTAATAATTTTAAGAAATATTTCATTATTTTATTGTATATTTTTGAAGGAGATTTAAGAATTAAAAAAAGGAGTAGAAAATCCCAGAAACCTGAATTGGATTCACACATCAGAATTATACAGAATGAATTGATATCTTCTGAAAATTTCAAAGAAAAAGGTTAAAGTATATAAAAATATTCCATAAATGTCAGTGTTTCAATATACATAAAAGAGTTTTTTTTTTCAGTTTAAACTTTAAAATACTTTTACCAATTCTAATAAATAATCATTATTTTTTATAAAATTTATTTAAAGTTTATTGAAATTTTAATTTTTAATTGCAGTTATCTAGGAAATTTCATATACAGCTGTTAAAGCACGTAAATTCACATAATCAGGAATGTTTTCAATTTTAAATCCTATTTGATTTATAACTAACAAAAAAAAGTTCAATGTTTGAACAAAATTTATTTTAAATACAATTTTTTTCTACCTAGTTTTTATTTTGTTTACTCGTTCTGAAAATTAGCCTTTTTATGATGAGATATTTATATACAATCTCGATAAAAAAAATTCATTAGTAATTATTTTTATTAAAAATATTGAATTAAAAAATAAAGCATTTCATAAGAAGCAACTTAAAATTTCTAACATTTACAATTACAAATTTATTATCACGTAAAAATGAAGTATTTAATAGCCAATATAGGTTATAAAATGTTATTAGCACTGATATGAATTTTATTTTTAAATGTATGATGGATTCATTTCTTGTAAATGTTTCTTTGTTAACAAGATTAACTTTTATAACTGCAACTAAAAGTATATTAGTATTTTACAATGATATAACATAATAATTTTTGGGGCTTATGAATGAAAGTTGAGCTACAAAAGATATACACTTAACTGAAAATTATTTCTTATCAGTAGCTATCAAAAGTAATTAGATAGTGTTTTTAGCTGTAATTAAAATGCTTTCGATTTATATTGAATTTTTAAAAAAATGAGAGAATTTACTATATTGCTATGCATTTTAATGACGAGAAAATGAATAAACATGTATCAGATATAATATCTAACCTAATAATAATATCTAACCTAATATAATATCTAACCTAATAATATCTAACCTTTAATTTTCTAATACTTTATAATTAAAATCATTTTTGATTTGGAAAAAGAGTGTTCAAAGCTGTCTAAGAAAAAAAACCCCATAAGTTTCCAGATTATTGGTTGTATTATATTTGAAAAGTGCAAATCGTTTTACCCCATTTGCTTCAATTATTAATTTTCAAAACAAAACTGGATATTTTTTTAAAAAATCATATATTGATAGATAAATAATTTTTAAAAGAATTTTCAACTGCAAGAAATAATCCAGATAAAGTAACTGCATGCCAATTATAATCAAACTGCGCGTCAATGTAAGTTACGTTTTTCCTTTTGCAAGATAAACAATGGATTTTAAAATGTAATTTAAGAAAAATTCTTCATTCTTACAGAGCAAGCATGAAATTACACCATGAATTATACAAGATCTTATACAGGAAGGGCAGAAATTTCCTATAAAATTCGTATTTCTATATAAAAAAATCAATATACAAATAACCACAACAGTTTTGACTACATATATAAATATAATTCGGTTTACATACCAGTCCTATTTAGGATCATTAAGAATTTCATCGAAATTTATAGATCAGTTTTATATGTCACAAGTTTTGTTGTTAAGAAGCAAAAGTAGAAGGCTAGGTTATTAAGGTAATTTGCAGAAACATTAAGATTTCTGAGTATCTTATTCGCTAAGTAGCCTATTTATATTTCCAGTTTATTATGTAAGAATGTTGCATTGTAGAACTTATTATAAGCTCCTAATTGAAAGCTTTCGTTTTCGTTTAAAATTATCACATTTTTCGTCCTTTGTATCTCTTAAATTCAGAATGCTTATGCTTAAACCATTTTATTGATTCACCAAGTTGTTTTCATTCTAAGTAGTTTTCTCAATAAAAACTAATTAAGTTTGATGTGATATGTTATAATAATAAATTATTTTTAAAAGTCTTACTGATTTTTCAGTAGATTCACTGAAAGTGTTTTATCATCAGTATAAGATGGCTGTAACTTTTTTTTACTCAAAGAATGACATAATTACGTGAATTAGTAATTTCATTTCTTTTTAAATGAAGTAAATGTTAATTGAACTTCAAGAGCTATAATTAAATACTCTTGAATTTTCATTCAAAATTTACATATAAAAACATTACATTCATAAAAAACAATAATATATGAACTAACGATTACAACATAAAATCAAAACGAATAATCACTCAAATACAAAATCAATGATTAATACAAAACAACGATTAAACCGATTTCCTGAATTCAATTAAGAAATAAAAGATTGTATACTTTTTTCTGTAATAAGAAATGAAAGTTTTATAAAAAAAATATTTTATTCAAATTGGTTTTATATACCAAATAATTTCAATTCTCTTTATATAAAGTTCCTTTTCAAAAGCATCGTAGGACTTTTAAAATAAGTTTCTTCTTGAATACATGGCTTAATTTTTTTTTAAATTGTCAATTTAAGTATCGTATTACCCATTGAATATTTCTTTTAATTAATATTTAATACGACATTTCATAACGTTAGCTCGCGATTTATAATTCATTAGTAGTTAAATTTGAGTTGAGAAAAATTCTTAATTATTTATTTTTACGTCAGCTATTTTCTAAAATTCTAAACCTTTATTTATTTTTTACTGTACATAGAAGATTTAAAGAAAAATTAATTACTTGAATAAGAAAGTCAAAATACTTTCAAATATAAAGTATTTAAATATATTTTATTGTATCGGCATCAGTATATTATCATATAGTATCAGTATATTTTATCGATGATTAAAAAATTGTGGTTTAAAAAATACGAAAAAAAAAATTGTGGTTTAAAAAATACAATAAAAACTAAATGAATAAAAAAAATAGAAAAATAAAGTTATAAATTGGCAAAAATAAGAAAATAAATAATGTAGACAAAATGATTACTGTTAAAACTTTAAAAAGATTAAAATGAAATCTGCCATGAATACTTCAATGTATCATGTCTGAATATAATTTCTTGAACGGCCAAGCACCACGCGCCCGTGCAAGTTACATTAAGTTTTTATTCTTTTTAATTGTTTCATGGAATGAGTCACTTTGGTATTGCAAACGATCCAAAAAAACTTTGTCTCGCATTTATTGTTTAAGAAAAATATCACATTTTCTATTTACTTCATTTCATACAATCACGGACACAAAATGACCTTTTTATAGGTTTTATTTGCTGTAGTCATTGACTCATTTTTTTTAAATCAGAAATTTTGTAAATGCAATGGCAACTCGTTATTAAAAGCTGATTTTTTTTTAAGATGTTCGTGCAGATAATAAAATCTTTATTTTTCACCGACGGATATTTTTATTTTTCGCCTATGGATTTTTGTTGACTCCAAAAACCTGATCCCAAGAACAACATCATGTTCTGTCATGATAATAATTTAAAATAAAGATTAAAATGAAATCTGCTATGCATATTTCAATGTATCATGTCAGAACATCCTTTTTTGAACGGCCAAGCACCACGTGCTCGTGCGAGTTAAATTATAATTTTATTCATTTTAAGGGTTTCATTGAATGAGTCACTTTAGTATTGCCAACGATAAAAAAATATTTTGTCTCTCATTTATTGTTTTAAAAAATATCACATTCGCTATTTATTTCGTTTCATATAATCACGTGCACAACATGACATTTTTCTAGGTTTTATTGGCTGTAATCATTAATTTATTTTTAAAATTAGAGCTTTTGTAAATGTGATGGCAATGCGTAATTAAAAGCTAATTTTTAGAGATGGTCATGCAGATAATAAAATTTTTATATTTTGTCTACGGATTAAAATGCTTATTTTTCGCCTACGGATTTTTGTTGACGCCAAAAACCTCATCCCAAGAACAACATCATGTTCTGACATGATAATAATTTTTTAAAAATTGATAAATAAAAGCAATATAAAAGCCCCCAAGAAGAAACATCGATGTTTTTTCAATTCAAAATTCATCATATTATTCTATCATTCTACATTTTTACGTAATTTCCAGAAAATTCATGTAACAGAAGCCTCAAACTTATCATAATTTATACTTTTGATCCTAACCATTCCAAAAAAAATCTATAAAAATTCCAAAAGATCACAAAAACGGCAGAAATAAGAAAAGAACAGAAAAAAAATCCGAAAAAAAACTCGCAAAATGCGCTGTGATGCTCTTTTAATACTGGTCGTCAGATAATGAAGTTACTTAAGCGTGCTGTCTGTGTCAATCGTTCGCGACCGCGGCTCAGAGCCGGAGCCGTTCTCCGCTCGAATGAACCGGTTCGCGTTCGCCGAACAACCCGGAGAAACGCGGCCGGAGGGACGCGGTCATCCGACCGCGCAGCCTTTTGTTGTGCGCCCCGCTAAATATTCATTCATTTAACCCTAAAGCGATGGCACAAAAGGTGGTGTTTAATAAAAGACTTGTTGGAAGTGGACGGATTATACTAAGTGGATTTTGGAACAGATGCGCACCTGAACGGTTCAGACACCACTGGGTGGCTGCTTTTGGGGGGTATATCGAACAGTAATCAGCTTCAAAAGGGAGTGGACTCGTTCTGCCCCGGGGAGTTTTGTTTAATCCAGTAGAAAGTGATTTAAGATAGTCTTTTGTTGCCTTTCCTAATAATGGTATTCGCATAATGCAATGTTCTCTATGTTATGCAACTTTCTTTATCACTTTCAACCACAATCATTACATTGAATTTAAATAATTCATATCAAAATAATTTTTTTTTTCCTTTTCATTAAAATGTCACTCCATTTTTTAAATTAATACTTAATATTAATAAGATTTCAATTTAATTTTCTAATTTAATATATCATTCTTTTAAAGTTTGAATAATTAAATTTTTTTGATTATTTAAAAGTCGGAAAAAATCGAGAGTTTTTCTTTTTCTTAAAACAACATACGATGTATTATCAAATAATATGGAATAATGAGAAGATAGATATAATATAGGAATAGATATAATAGATATAATATGGAATAATGAGAAGGATTAATTGAAAATTTTCATTAAAATATGTGACACCGGCATTTTCAGCTACTTTCGGTTGTTGATAATTATACAGAGAAAAAAATAGATTATTTTATATTTAAATGTTAAACAATAATAATTTTTTAAATTCACCATCTCGTGCTAAACATTCTGAAGGTGCATATTCATATCTTAAAAAAAACTATCGATTTAAGTTTGATAAAAAAATAAAAGATTAAAATGAAATCTATTATGCATATTTCAATGTTTCATGTCGGAACATCATTTCTTGAACGGCCAAGCACCACGTGATCGTGCAAGTTAATTTATATTTTTATTCATTTTAATTGTTTCATTGAATGAGTCACTTTACTATTGCAAACCTCATTCCAAAAACATTGTCATGTTCTGACAAGATAATAACATTATATTCTTCATTTATCGTTAACAAGCAACATATGGTATTTCAATGAAATCATCGCCAATGCTGTAATTTGAAAAAAATGCAATGCTATTTTATAAAATCAAATAACAATAAAACATTCAAAATATAATTGATCATGTAACTGGTGTTTTTTTTTTAAATTAAATGTAACGCATTATTTTCTATTATTATATCAGCTCAATGTTAAAAAAAAAGATTTTTATAAAGATTAACGTGCATCTTCAGAAATCGGAAAATTCACCTCAACTTATATTTAAATAGTACTTTCACTAATGTAAAAATTAGAATTAACTTAAGAAATGTATCGATTTAAAATAGAAGAATGAGAAAAGTGCATTTCGCGTACCAAATTTTATTAGATTTTAGAACTTCGGAATTTAGATCGGAACTTTAGAACTTAGGAATTTAGATTTTAAGACCTTCTTATTTCTCAACTATTTATATTATTTGCAGATCGATATTTAATATATACATACATTTGATTTTTCAACATTTTCTTCAAGAAATTTCAGTTTTTCTTCCTTGAGTAAAATAAATTTTCTGCAAAAGAGTTTCTGCAAACTTTTCGAGCTTTTTAAAGTGAATCTACTAAAAACTATAGATATAGATTTAGATCAAATTCGGAAGTAGATTTGAGGACTCTGTAAAAAAAAGGTTAACACTTAATTCTCGATTTTGAAATGATTAATTAGATGGCGCATTGTAAATGTTTTCTGAATTTTTTTTTATAAAGCAGTGAAACATAAAAATAAAATAATTGAATTTTAAATAGGATGATGGCATAATAGCAAAAAGCTTTACTTTTTATAATAAATGAACACTGCAATTCAATTGATGAACGGTTTGGAAATTTTAATTTTACTATCACTTTTAAATCAGTTTTAAACATTGAAAACAGTTTTAATCCTTTTTTTTTCAATAGAAAAAAAAGCTTAGTATTTCTTTTAAATAAAAGTTTTTTAATTCATTAAATTTAAAATTTTATTGCACTTTAATTTATTAGATATAGGTTCAATTTACTTTATACCATAAAACTTTTTAAATTGAGTATTCAATAAAAAATAGATTAAAATGAAATCTGTAATGAATATTTCAATATACCTTATCAGAACGTAATTTCTGGAACGGCCAAGCACCACGTGCTCGTGCGAGTTAAATTATATTTTTATTCCTTGTAATTGTTTCATCGAATGAGTCACTTTAGTATTGCAAACGATCATAAAAAGACTTTGTCTCGCATTGATTGTTTTAAAAAATATCACATTTCCTGTTTATTTCATTTCATATAATCGCGTGCTCAAAATGACATTCTTCTAGGTTTTATTTGCGGTAATCATTAACTTACTTTTTATTAATCAGACCTTTTGTAAATGCGTTGTCACCACGTTATTAAAAGCTGATTTTTTGAGAGCTGGCGCAGATAATAAAATTTTTATTTTTCGTCTACGGATTTTTGTTGACGCCATAAACCTCATTCCCAAAACAACATCATATTCTGACATGATAATTAGAAAAAAGATAGTAAATTGAGATGTGTAGTATCGATTTTTTAATGCCTTTGAGAGCAATTAAAACATCCGCTCTGTCTTTTAATTGTTTGTTTTTGTTTCGTGCATGACGATATTGTTTGCATGAAAATAACAGTAGGAGAGAAAAATAAACACATTTTTTTTCTTCATTACTTGGAAATAATAACAATACGTAAGGGAGAGGGCGTTTTTAGACCGATTCAAACTAAAAACGATTCTGTGATTTTGATACCAGAAACTGTGCTAAAACTCTTAAGTTATAAAATTTTCCATCCACTTGTCCAAAATATACGTAAATGTGGAGCAAAGGGTATCAGGAAATTAATAATACTGCACAGTGTCTAGTTAAATAATTACCATTTAATGTCACTTGAAGTTATTATTGTTATTACTAATATTTAACAAAATTTTCTTTAGAATTTTAACTTTGAACGAACAGTTACTTATTATTTTCATATTAAGACGCCTAATTCCTATATAAAGAAATTTCCTTGATTTTATTTAATTAATTTCCTAGAACGCAATATAGCTAGCAGTATGAAAAAAATTAGAGAATATTTTAAAATGCTGTCAGACAAATAAAGAAAATTCCGATGTTTTATGGAAAATTTATTACCTATTTTAATTTCTTACAGTAAATTAATTAAAATGGTGCTCAAACTGATGGAAGCTCATCTTTAAACTTTTTATTCTATGACAATTTAAAAACATATTTAAATATATATTTTGAAATTAAAAGAATTTTTAGGCCTAATCACCGAACAAAGCGAACGAGAATGCATTTATGAATAAACAACAAATTCATTAAAGAGAAAGGGGGGGGGAAAGCCATCAGTGATAAACATAATATATCAATCGTTTAAAATCTTTCATTATGATTATTACACCACGACTAGGAAATTTAGAAGAGTTTTCGACACAAAAAAACATAAAGATGAATTTTATCACGTATTAATAAATTAAAATAACATATATTAGAGAAAAATAACGATCACCAGAACTACTTTACTAGCGAAAATAAATGCTGAAGCTTAAGAAACGCTAAAAGAAGCTAATGAAAAGCTATTTCGTTGCTCATGTTTTCTTTTGGCATGATAGGTATATTGATTAAATGCGCAGTTGACTTTCCGTACAAATGAGAAAGGCTATTTGCAAATAGATACTTTAAAACGCTTTCAATATTTATGAGAAAGATTTTTACTTCATTGATTTCTTTTTTTGTTTGCTTTATTATTATTTTTTTATACTTTGAATAAATCTACTTAATTGTGGTAAGTTTCGATTAAAAGTTTAGAATAATTCTTCAGTTAATTTGAGAACTCAAACATGAATCTATATAAATAAAAATAAAACTCATTAATGGTGTACATAATGGAGAGCCCAACTCCTCATTCTATTTTCTTCAAAATTATTCACAAATACTATGATAAAAAAATATCAGAGTGAAAGCTCCGTGAGAATTAATAAAATAACTCATTTTTTTATTAATTAAAAATTGTATTTTCATGTTCAGAAAGAATTAATTTTCTTTAGAATTAATATTGCTATTGAATAAAGACATTTTTAGACATTTTAAGTCATTTTATTTATTTGTTCTATGTATTATAACTTTCAACTTTTAATTAACTTTTGAATCATTCTTTAACTTTATGAAACAACTAATTCTAGGCTACTTTTAAAAATCGTTTGATGCAATTTGCAATTTATTTATTATTATTTATTTTATTTTTTTTGAAATTGAGAAACCATCTGAATAAAAAAATCGTTTGATGGAATTTGTAATTTTTTGAAACTGTGAATGTATCTGGATTAAAAATCATTTGATTCAACTGACATTCTCATTTATTTAAAAGTAATGAATGATACAAAAATTGAATGAAATACTTTACGAATTAATAAAATTTGGATAATTTTTATAAACATTGGCATATAATCAAATACTATTTTGTCTTTCTACATAAAGCAGTTTGATTGCTTGAATCTTATATAAAACGGTAGCGGCTAGTATTAAATTTTTTTAAAAATTATTTAACCATTTAATTTAAGTTTACGACACTATTAGCAAGCTAATACACAAAGTATTTTCAGCTTGAGAAATGCCAAATATATCAAATAACTGTAAATATTTTTTCCAATTTTGAATATTAACGTTCGAAGGTAATAATTTTCTATGGATATTTTAGATTTTAATCTTTAATCAAATATATACTTTTGAAAACAACAACATTTGTAGATTTTCAGAAATAACAACGTTCAGCTTAGAAAAAAAAAGGTATACAAACAAATCTTTGACTGAATTTTACGTAATACTCGTTAAAATTTTATGAAGCCTTTTAAAATGATTAAAAAACACTTTATTTTTAAAGATAGACACATAGAATGAAATAAATAATTATAAACGTAGTAAGAAAGAAGTCTAAAAATTTCTAAATCGGTTAAAACTTTAAATCATAAATTACATTTTTCATTACATTCTTTGCTTCTTCACAATTTTCATTACACTATTATTTCTTTTTGAAATATAATTTTGAAAGGAATTTTAAGAAAGAAATGAATGAATGAAAGCTTGATTATTTATTTTAATACATTCCTGTTCAGGAATTTTTAATTCATTAATTATTTATTTTAATACATTCCTGTTAATACATTCCTGTTCCTTTATTTAATACATTCCTGTTTCAGGAATGTATTATCGTTTTTATATAACTAAGATTCTATAGAATATTTAAGTTGCATATTATTTCAGCATAATTTTGATAACAAATTAATACTTAATTGCATATCATGTGTTAATTTTGCATATGAATTATTGACGACAGTATATAGAAATGTGATTTTCGTTAACGAACACTAAACTTCAGAAAACAAAACAAAGAGTATTGATTTTTCTGTCATAAAATCATCATAAAAACTTATTAAAACTGATGCAGTTATTTTTAATTCAGGGACAATTTTTCGAACACATTTTGTTTCCCTCGTATTTCTTTAAAAATGATTGAATATTTTAGAATTTTTTTATATTAAATATTACTTTATTTCAACCATTTAAGTTTCAAATCCATTTCTTTGAATATGCCTCACTAAAATCTAGAATTGTAATCACTAAATCTAAAAAATGACATCTAGAATTGTGACTTTTCTTTATTGGAAAAGTATTTAATTCCTTTTCAATCTGTTTTGAAATAGTTATGGTTCTAACTGTTCTTTAATTTGTTGAATGATTTATTAATTACAATCTGAGGAAGGATATCAGTAATGATGTCAGCATATTAATAATCAAAGAATTAATAAGTTAGCAGACGATATTTTGATATATTTTTTGTGAAAAAACTTTTCTCGCAAGCAAGTAGATTTATCTTGTTGATTACTGACATCTAAATCGATTTATGGGAAGAGACTTAGAAAAGAAAAACTCTCTGATTTTCGTTGTTTGCAGGATTTTTATTTATCGCCATTAATATTTAAAATACTGTCATTTTAATTTTAAAAAAATAAGCATAGGATTAAAAAAAGTAAAAATTCAAATACTGTAATTTTTTCAAATCATTGTCACATTTGAACATTGTTAGCCGAAAATTATCGAGGAGATTCTGTAATAGAGGACTAAGATTCTGTAATAGAGGACTAAGACAATGTAATCTTAGACTAAGATTAGAATTTTAAACAGTTTTTAAAATTCCCTTGAATTTTGTTTAAATTCAACGAAAACATTTAAAACATCTAGAATTGTTTTTTTTCTTTGGAAAAGTATTTTATTCCTTTTCAACCTGTTTTGAAATAGTTGTGGTTCTAACTGTTCTTTAATTTATTGCTCCTGATTTTTTTCTGTTATATATATATATATATATATATATATATATATATATATAACAGAAAA
>JAOUZG010033162.1:1382615-1394113 GCA_026289955.1 Argiope argentata
ATATATATATATCGGTCTATATATATATATATATATATATTGTAAATTATTACTTATAGTAACATATTAATGTATTGGTAACGGAAACGAATCATTAAAAGATAACCCGATTATCTTCCCTTTTTGTTTTTCTTTAAATCAACCGCCAATTACCACTTCTTAATTAAAACATAATCCCAGTTGTATTTTCGAGTTCATGTATTTTTTGAATGAATATAGGCTTAGCAATCATGGCTATGGCTATTCGAATTCTAGCCATGGTTTAGAACCGTTGGCGGAATTCTATTCAGCGAAAAGAACCAAATATAATTCTATATATGCAGCGAATAGAATTATAGTATTATAATAGAACAGCGAATATAATTCTATATACTCGAATTCTATTCAGCTGTTTAGAACTGTTGGCGGAAAAGCAGTTAAGTGGAATGTGAATTTTTATTTTAATAACTTGTAAGTAAAGAAGATAGTAAAAAATGTGAATGATAGATAGTAAAGATAGTAAAAAATGCTATGAATTATAAAATATTAGAATAATATTAACGCTTTGTCAGGCATAATTAGTTAACCTATGTATTTATGACCTATTTATTTTCAGTACATTGGCTTAGTTGTTAGAATGTTTTTAAAATCAAACATCTGATTTTAAAATATTATGTACAAATGTGGATAACCAGGAAATCTGGAATTATAATAGATATATAATTTTTAAAAAACCTTATTTATAAAGTTAAAAAAATGATAATAAATTATACTGAATTTATAATTATTAATCATTAACTTGTTACTAATGAGCTGAAATGCAAAATTAAATTTATCAGCTTATTAAAAGAAAATATATGATAATATGCGTTGCCTACAATAGCAAAATATCTCAATCCGAAACTGTGAGAGTGTAGTTGGAACAAGGCGAAAAAAGTTGCAGTATTCCGTTTTATTATTATTATTACGAAAGATAAAAGCGAAAAATTCATGAAATAATAAATAAATTATCTATGGAGATTGGTAATGAGGAAGGTAAAAACATTAAGCATTCATATCCGAGATTTAAGGTTATTTTATGTTTATAACCTCTCTTTATAAAAAAAATATTAACATTATTTTAGAAAACAAAACTGAGCATTTTTTGAATTAAAATTAAAAAAAATAATTAACAAAATATCTAACTTTTCACTAATCATGCATTAATGTATGATATTCATTACGTTAATGTCTATTCAAAATTTAATATGAAACTATAACTTCAAAATATGCGTTAATTCATCGTTCACATTTTATAACTTACCGATCTAGAATTTAATACATAGAAAAATTAATTATAGATTTCAAGTGCAAAAATATAAATTTTAGTGATGCTTTTTTATTTTTTATCATCTTTATTGCTGGTACCATTTTGCCTCTTACGCCACTTGTCCAAATTTTACTATTGAAATCAAAGCGTTCTGATATTGCTTAATTTATGACTACAAAGCTGATTTTAAATTTCTTATCGTCCCCTTTAAAATTTTTGAAATGCCTGTAATTTTATTATTGAAATAAAGATACAGAAGAATGCTATCTTTTCCTTGAATGCTTTCTAAGTCATTTGAAGAAAAGCATATACTTTCTTCGCTTAAATCATTCAAAGTTGAAGCATTATTAATCACTCTTTCCCTTTTTCAAGCTGAGGTTTAAACTTTTAAAAAGTAACTTATCGTTTAAGTCATTAATGATTTTGGTCTAAAGCCTTTTGAATGGGAATAAATATAATATTGAATTAAATTTATTTTTTAATGTATTCTCTAGTGAGAATTTTATGCCTTTACATTCAAAATTATTAAGTTTCTCATTTTATGCTCATAAACATTTGTAACTTTTTAACTGAGCTTGAGAATAAAATCTGTAATGCAAAATTCCGTTGTGCAATTTATTGTATAATTGTTTTTTTTTTCTTCCTACAAAATATTGTTTTTAATATTAACTTGGAGAAGAATCAGACAGCAAAGTAAAATTTAATAATTTCTTGAAAATTAAAATATTTTAAATGATTTTATTATAATCATTAGACAATCTCTATAATCTTTTTCAAAAAAAAAAAAAACACTATATAAGCTAGAAGATACTTTGCTTTAAAAGAGGATTTGATGTAGAATCTCCTACGCGAATTCCAACAGAGAAAAAATAAGGAAAAAAAAGGAAAAACTTTAAAGGAAGACAAATAAAAATGCTTTTCCGCTTGAACAAACAGAAGTCCCTGGAAGTTTTGATCCAAACCTTGAAAGAAATGGAAGAACGCGAGCCACAAATAATATGTACACAGCCACAATGCCGCTTTAGTGGCTTTAGACTTCTTCCCATGAGGATTCGTCAAATCTAGACGCTGTCTGAAAATTCTGCTACGTTATCATTTGTACATATATAATAAAAAAAATTTCGTATTTCACCTGGAAAAAAATGCAGAGCTTCTTTTCTGTTCTTTTTTTTCCTTTCAAATAAGATATTTGAATTTGCTCATAATAAGAATGAGAAATGGAGACTGAAAATAAAATAAATGCGAAACTGAAATAAAGAAATGGCGATTTTATATGGTATTTAAAGTAATATTCAGGTTTGTATCATGTAGAAATATTCAAATAAAAATAATTGCTGTTGAGATTTGTATAAGCGTTCGTCCCTAATTTTGTTTATTTTATATATTTTTTTAAAGTTTATTTGCTGAGGAATTTAAACGAAAATAATGTGATTCAATTAAAGAAATTCCTCTATTGTGAATTAAAAGTTCTTTTTTGTTCTTCAATTTTGAGATTTAACAACTGTTATGCCACTTATTATCAGTGCTAAATCACAATTCAATAAATGTATCAAAGATTTTAGTTCAGCACATATATCCCTTCTTGTAAGAGCAATCTCTGTCTTAAGAGTCTTTAAAGTAATACTCTGGTTTTACTTCTAATAATCTATCTAGAAACTCTAGATGAAAGAATTTCTCATTCTTTGATACATTCTTCATTTCCAAATCTACTACTACCTACGAATTCTCCTTATTCCTATCACCAAAGAAAATGGTTTCAATAGTATCTTCTATGCATTCTCTATGTTCCATGCTTAAAGTATTTATCCCAAAAGGGTTGAGGTGATTTTCAATTCTTAAGATTGACGGAAAAACAAGAAGATGAAAACTGACATATTGAGGGTTACTATCCTCCCACCATGACCTCAGAGGGGTGGTGGGTAGGGACTAGACACTACAACCATGTGTGATGGATCTATTTGTACCTAAACGTTCCACTTAAGCACTAGAAAAAAGAACAGGAAAAAAATTAGTAACAAGAAAGGAACAAAGGACGAAAAGCAGATTCCTAATTGAAAGTCCGTCGTCCCCCTCCCCCTTTCTGTATACCCTGGGGCTGATCCACCCTCTTCCCCCCAATGGGGCAAGGGGGAACGCCCCCTAAACTCCGAAACCCAATGTTGACTCGTCCCTTAATTGGGACTAATGATATTAAGTTAATTCGATAAGACCGGGGGACGGCCTCGAGGGGTAAGACGTAGCCAATCGGGGGAAACCAGCATAAAAGGAACGCAGGGAGGGTGGGTGAACTGAGTTCCAGACGATCAAGGGGGGGGGGGGGGCAAATTTAGAAGTCGGTGTACAAACTTTTAGTCATCGTTTGGTCGCTATCACGTGTGCAGGCAGATGCTGCCGGCTGTGTGCCTTGATGACCAAAACAAAGGCAGCATTCCTCACACACAGTGGTATAAACAGCGGAGCATCGCCGGAAGCTAACCATCAACAGGAAGTTTCGAGATTTAGTTCCTCCCATTTAAATGTTTCTGTTTCATCGTAGAGTAATTAACATCTATACCTCCTCTTTCGAAGAGGGCTCTTGAGTCAATTCCCCAAATCCGGTAGAAAATGTTTTAGTTCGAGTCCTTTAAATGTATGGTGGTAGAATTCCAAGGCCATACACGATTTAACCTCGAAGAGAGGATTTGTTTCGTTGTTTCTGCAATTAAGATCTGTAACTGTGCTCATCTGACTATAGAAAATGAAGTATTTAAACGAAATGGTCTCTGATATTTGTGCGGGGAAAATGTGCAGAGAATATTTGATAGGGTTTGCAAAGTCGCTGGAGATGTTTTAATGGGAATGTTTCTGGATGTAATGAATTCCCACTACGACGTCTTCACATTTCATGTCATTACATAAAAGCGGTTTAAATTCACTCATTCTATAGAGTTTATTTTAACTCAGATGAAGGCAACTCTTTATATTTATCTAGGAAACTTTAACAGCAACTCATCTTATTCAATCATCTGCTGTAAGTCAACTCGCTAATAGACCAAGCGAGAAATTTTATCAAATGGTATTTAAGTTGATACTTGAAAATGAAACAAGAGTTATAATGCCAAATATGTCACTCCATACTTTAAGCAATCTTATTATGCTTTTTTAAAAAATTTTTAAATAAATTTGAGTTGAAATTGAAGCTTGCTTTTGTCCATTCATTAGTAAATGAATAATAATCGTATTAATATTAGTAATTTTTCACGCTATTACGAAATTTATTTATAGAGAAAATAGGAACATAAATCTTCTTTTCATAATAATTATGTTCTTTAAGGACAATATTCTAATTATGCTACTTTGACTCACAAAACGAAAAAAAAAATTAAAATTAAATCTGTTACGCATATTTTCAATGTATCGTGTCAGAACATCATTCCTTGAACGGCCAAACACCTCGTGCTCGTGCGAGTTAAATTATATTTTTATTCATTTTGATCGCTTCATTGAATGAGTCACTTTAGCATTGCAAACGATCCAAAAAAAACTTTGTCCCACTTTTATTGTTTTAAAAAAACATCACATTTCCTATTTATTTCATTTCATATAATCACCTGCTCAAAAAGACATTTTTTCTAGGTTTTATTTGTTGCGGTCATTAACTTATTGTTTTCAATCAGAGCTTTTGTAAATGCAAGGGCAACGCGTTATTAAAAGCTGATTTTTGGAGATGCTCGTGCGGATATTAAAATTATTATTTTTCGCCTACGGATTTTTGTTAACTCCATAAACTTCATCTCAAAAACAACATCATGTTATGACATGATAATAAAAATAGATACCTCCAAGTGTTTGAATTTGTCTTAGTAATTCGAAACAATTTACTCCTGATAGAAAAAAGTTTTCATTAAGAATTTTAAATTCTTACAAATTATTAAACTGAAAGGAATAATCATGGTTCTTTATTTGCTCTCTATATATGAATATTATAAAAAAATAAATCTTTTATTATGTAGGCATTATTTCGTTATCAAATAGATATCATCTGTTTATAAATTCATTCTAAATATAAATTTTCAACAATTTATTTTAAATAGAATATTCTGAATCTTCCATGAATCCTTGAATCCTGTAGAAGATGAAACAAACAGATGAAAATTTTTATAATTGATTTATTAGGCAAGAAATATAAAACAAATCTTTCATCATCTACGGCAAAAGTCTCAGTATTTACGAAAAACACTCTCATGTCTAAAGTGAAACAGTTTAATCCTGGAGAAAAATTGATTAATGAAAAAAGCCTTTCAAAGTATAAATTTTAGTCTAATTTCTTACAGATAATAATAAAAATTGCGTAAAATTGTAAATTTTGGGTATCAGAACAATGTACGATAAGGTTCACTCCAATTTTAAGAGCTAAGAAATGTATATTGTATGTTTTCGGAATTTTAAGATATAATACTACAAAAAAAATTTAAAATGAAATATGCTATGCATGTTTCAATGCATCGTGCCAGAACATAATTCCTTGAACGGACAAGCACCGCGTGCTCGTGGAAGTTAAATTATATTTTTATTCCTTTTAATCGTTTCATTGAACGAGTCACTTTGGTATTGCAAACGATCCAAAAAAACTTTGTCTCGCATTTAATTGCTTAAAAAAAATGTCACATTTTCTGTTTATTTCCTTCCATATAATCAAGTGCTCAAAATCAAACTTTTTCTAGATTTTATTTGCTGTAGTCATTAACTTTTTTTAAAAAAAATCAGAGCTTTTGTAAATGCGATGGCAAAGCATTATCAAAAGCAGATTTTTTGAGATACTCGAGCGGATAATAAAATTTCAATTTTTCACCTAGGGGTTTTTGTTAAATCCAAAAAACCTCCTTTCTCAAAACGATATCATGTTCTGACATGATTTTTAAAAAAATGTTTGTTTTTTTTACTTTATAAAATAATAATTTAAAGTACATCTAGCCAAATATTTAGATGACGAATTTTTTTTTCTATTAATTTTATCCAAAATAAGAGAAAACACCACAACGTTTAAATCTAAAAAATATTTGATAATTTTTAAAATCATTAATATTTTTTGTACAATGCATTTGTTTATGTAATTCTTATATAAAATCTTGCTGATTTCTCATAATCTTCTTCCGATATCGCACAGGTCTGGTTCCAGAACCGACGTGCGAAATTCCGCAAACAGGAGCGACTGAACCAGCAGAAGCAGGCCCAGCAGAGCAGCTCTCAACCCAGCAACAGCTCAGCTTCAAGCACCACGTCCTCGTCCACCAACAACTGCACAGACAGCACGGTGACCACCATGAAGGAGGGCAGCGGATCTTCGGCCTGCATCGGAAGCAAGGACACCAAGCCACCCGTCCTCACCGCCATCAACACAGACACGAAAACTGTCAACGGTGCGTGAACCCCCAAATATCTTTCTTCTTCTTCTTTTTATTTAAAAACAGATACAAAAATTAGAATTAGAACATAAATAAAATTAGAACAAAACATATAAAATATCTTAATAAAATAAATAAGAAAAATTGCCAAATTTGAATGGTGAAAATAATTAAATCATTGTCATTAATGGAAAAGTTACCATCGTTTTTGAAATTGCGGATAAGATTGAGCGTGCAGACCGAGGATCGAACTCGCCACGTTAGGGTTTGTAGTCGAGTAATATACCCACTATACAAAAGTAATTACTTGTATGAAGGATGCTATCTAGCTTATGAAGCTTTCACCTCATATTCTCCTACCAATGACTTGTTGGTGTCATGAACGATACTAGTATTATTGAACAATACTAGATACTGTTGCATTTAAGGCACCTGATGACTTGTTGTCGATAGGAGGAGCCACAACAGCTGTACGAAGGTTGCTTATTCAACGCCACGGTTCACCATTGTGAATGAATGGTTTTTGAGGACGATAGGACAGAACTCAAAACGTTAAGGTTTACAGCCGAGTAATATACCCACTATACAAAAGTAATTACTTGTATGAAGGATGTTATCTAGCTTATGAAGCTTTCACCTCATATTCTCCCACCAATGACTTGTTGGTGTCATGAACGATACTAGATATACTGAACGATACTAGATACTGTTGTATTTAAGGCACCTGATGACTTTTGTTGTCGATAGGAGGAGCCACAACAGTTGTCATTGCTTATTCAACGTCGTGGTTCCCATTGAGAGTCAATTGTTTTTGAGAACCGATAGAACAGAACTCGCAATGTTAGGGCTTGTAGTCGAGTAACATAGCCACTATACAAAAGTAACTACTTGTGTACGGTGGATGTTATCTTGCTTATGAAGTTATCATAACAAAGCCTTTCTAATTAGATATTGAAAAAAGAAAGCTATAGCTTGCTTATGGAATAAAGCTTTTTTCTTATTAATTTAATTTAGTTTGTTGAGGGATAAGAAGTCAACTCAGTGTGCAGATCCCTCAAATATAAACTCCAATTGTTGTGGACCATTTGCATTCTCTATCCCTTCCAAACAATTTATCTTTTTATCACAATTTTTATAATTGATAATTTATGTATCCAACTGCTCGTGATCACAAACATTTTGAAAGAACATCAACTGCTCTTAGTATTTGTGCACGAAGTGTTTTTTCAAAATGCATTGTTGAATAACTAACTGATCAAAGATATCATTGTATTTTGCCATCTCAAGGGAAGTTTTTATTGCCCTTACCTGAGGCAGGCTGCAATTAAGCTTTTAAAACAATGTATATGATCTTAAATAAAGTATAAGTATCCCATTATCATTCATAAGACAGTATAGAACATAAGTTATAAAAGTAAACATGCTTCATATTGATAAGGATTCTTTTTTTATGGGAACATTTAAAATTGCACAACCCATCGAAAGTAGTGTTAAGTAAAATTGTCATAATAATTCACTATATAAGAATTATATATATGTACTAAATTTTATCATTTTTAGAGGTCATTAATTAAGAACACTGGTTATTCAGAGCTAAACAAAAAGGGCTCTAAGACAACGGAAGTTTCGGAATCCATTTCACCCGATTTTTAAAAATAAAATAATAATAATAATAAGCATATTGGTTTTATTTCTAATCGTTATATAATTTTTTAAGCAATAAATATTAAAACTAATTGAAATAAGAAAAAATAAAATCTTATCGCCTTCAAGATAATTGCATTCAGTAACTCATGCATTAAAAAAACAAAATTTAGAAGCAATTTCTAAATTTAAAAAATATATAAAGCCCTTTTTTAACATAAATTAATTATTTTACAACAAGGTTTGCCAGCGCTATTAATAAGTAAAAGAGTCATACAATTTCAGAAAACTTTGTAAACCCCTAATTTGTCTGTAAATTTTCAAGAAAAAAATTATAAGAACAATATTTTGAAATTTAAATGACTTTTGATTTTAATTTAAATAAGTTCGAAAGTTTTAATTCTTGTTAATCAAATGAAATCTTTCAATTATTCATCAAGCTGAAAGTATCATCCAAAAACAATTCGACAGATGGGATCCCACAAAGTCGCAAAACTCCTAGATAGTTAACTACTTTGTTTATTTGTTAACCCTGCCCTGCTCTTGATATATTTGATACTGTTAGTTATTATAGTCAAAGTGCATTTTTATTTGCAGCTTTATTAAGAATCACTATTTATCTTAGAAAATTATGATGCAAAAGAAAAATAATTGAATAGCTAACCAAACTATTGCGCAATCAGTCCATTGTTTTCTGCCGTATAGATGCTTCGACTCTTTTAAAAAGTATTGCCATAGCTTTGCCCATGAAATTTTTCGAAAAATTCAGTATATTATGATGCTAGAGACATAAAATATGTCACATAAATTTGATTTTTCTATCCGCTGCCCATTCTTACAGCAGAAAGTGGAGATGATATTACATCACTAAACAAATACACTCAATATGCAGAGAAAGATGGATCGCATACATTTTTACAACTATCTAATATTTGTAACAATACATTAATTGTTTAATTATTTCGACTTCAGTCTAAACAGAAATCGTCAAACGATAAATTTATATGAAAACGAAAACGAACGCAACACAAAACAACTTTGTTTAAATTAAAAGCCAACATTATCGTTTGCATTATTCTTTAATCTTATTTGTAATATTTCACATTAGATTCAGCTGTTATTAATTAACACAAGCAAGATTAATAAAAAGAAATGAAAACACTGTATATAATAACTTAATTAAAAACGATTCCACGCAAGAAAAACGAAGCTAGACGAACAGTTCTTAAAGAACGATGATTAATTTATTCTCTAAACAAAAAGGAAACATTCTGTTGAAACTTTTCAGTATTCTTAAAATCATAACAGCCAAGAATCTCACTAAACTCTACAATTGGCGAGTAAACCAACAGGGGAAGCGGGGAGGGGGAGATTTAACGAGAACTCATGTTTTGTAATCTTAAATTGGCGAAACTCGTAATATTCGCCGCATTTATTCTGCCTTCTTCCACAGTCACGTAGACGCGAGTGAGAGCTTATTGATTGCGGCATATCGAACACTTTCTTGGTAATCAGAACAACGTTCCGAGCCCTTGGCGGGAAGTTTGCTGAGCCCCAGTGGAACGCGTCTTTAGTATGCCATCTCTCTTGCCAGGGGCGCTTAATCAGGATCTGACCCGGAAGGGTGCCGCCCCTGCTAATAACGAACTCGAAGGATTGCTCGGCCTGGAGTTAGTTACAAGATCGGGTATCATTTTTTTGAGCAAAGCCATTTTTGCTGCGCCTGAAAGTGTGGAAATTCGCGTCTGTCGTTTATTTCGAACTGATTCATTTTTCTGGAGAAGAAAGATAAACAATGTATTTTATGAAAGCGCACTTTTATCTTGCTAAATAAATTTGTCCAGAACGCCAAGTGTGACGTTTAATATTCATTATTGTTTTATAGTGTTTACTTTGATAAAAAAAATTTTTTTCGGCTTAAACAAATCTTTTACTTTTAAATTTAAAAATTCATGGAATAAAAGTACAAATCTTAGTTTCAACGAATATATTTGATGTACAATTATATGTATTTCCTCTCTCTTTCTAATATTTAATTTCAAACCTTAATTTCCAGAAATAGTGTCAATAAATTTACCGACATGTTAACATTTTTTCAAACATTCCATGGCGTGCACACTCATTCACGCATTTAATAAATAATTTAACATAATTAAGATATTTTTAACAATGTTATGACGAATCCATAACAATTTATTCATGATAATAATATAAATATAACTATTACTTCAAATAAACGAATAACTAGTATTATTTTAAAAATAATCACTAATTTTACAACAGTCAAATTAATTTGAGAATTTCCGGATTATTTTATTTCAGATATAAGTTAGGAAATATTTAGTAATATTAATTTTAAAAAATTCACATGGATATTTATAAAAATTGGTATTAGACCTTTTTAAAGCACAAAGGAATTTACAAGGTCTTAATAATCAAAGTTTTACTTTGAAATGATACAAAAGGAAACAAACTTTGGACAGCATGTTATCAAATCAAGAACAGTTTTTAAGATGAAATGGAATCTTATCCTCATTTCTTCTCCATTAAAAAATTAGAAAAAGTTTAAAAACTCTTCACTCGCGAGTCATAGCACTGTATATAATAAAGTTAATGAACATTGACCATGGAATATCTTGTAAATCATTCATGTATAAATTGGAATGCTAGCATTTATAACTGCAGTGACGTCACCAGACAGGAACTTTAGACAGATGCTGTAGAATTGGGTGTGTGACGTACAGAAATTGCTAGGCCCAAATCCTGCAGTCCTGAACGTTGACGTACTTAAAAATGTTCCTCATCCAGTTAGACGATGATCCACAGTCAATATAAATTGATGATGTTTCTCATAGTGCCATTATCCGAAAGTAGTGAGAGATTCTTGTTATGTATGCTGAAAATAAAATCCCATGTTCTGCAAGCAAATTAACATCATTTTTGATAGTATTGTGTCCAATAATTTTCTTTTTATGGTCGCTTTAATGTGGAAAAGAAATATAAAGATTCTGCATTATGTTATATAATACAAGATCTTTATGATTCAATGATTAACATTCTTGCAATCTAAAGATCTTGTATCTGAAACTGCATTTTAAGTGAATTTTAGAAATTATTACTTATCTTACAGAAGCCAAGTGAACATGCCGTTTAAGCACAAAAGTGAGGCACTGAACTGTTAT
>JAOUZG010033162.1:1401068-1439946 GCA_026289955.1 Argiope argentata
ATATATATATATGAAGTATCGAAGTCATAAGATTTGATGAATCAAATCAAGTTATGATTTAACTAAAAACCTAAGCATAAATGGATGATTAATATGTTCTTCTAGCTGCATGCTTTATAAAAGGTGTCTGAATTATGTAAAATCCTTGCAAAATCACATTTGAAAAAAAGATTTAACCCCTTAACTGGTTTATTTTCTTTAATATCTAATAAGACGACACCTTCTATTTTGGGTATACTTTCTTATTTTGATTCAAATGGAAATCCATGGAACACTTGGCTTATCTACTTATTCTAAATCATTTAACTATTGAATTATAAATGTTATGAATGATTTGTTTTTTGTTTACAACTATCAAAATTCGATAAATCGATGCACGTACGGCCAAACCGGTTAAGGGGTTAAAATCCTTTATTTTTTATAGATAAAAATAGTATATATATATTTAAAATTAAGAATCCGCATTTCCTTTTGCAGGCAAGATATCCCCCTCTGTGAAATGGAGCACCTCTCACTGCCCCCAACAGAAGCCGGCCGTCGCGGCGATCAGCCCCCTGACGTCACTGGCCACGTCATGTCCGACTTCGTCATTTCCGGGAGTCCTGGGTTCTGTTCCTTATCCTCTGTCGTCCATCGACACCAAACCGGCTCTCGCCTCCATGTTCTGATTCTGAGAGGACAATACTTTTCTGTGTTTTCCGAACAACCAACTCGTACTGTCGCCCAACTTCAAAGACCGATTTCAAACACAAAAGAAAGTCTCTTCACTTGTCTCCAATAAGTAAAACGATGATCGTGTAGCTTTCGAAAATTATTGTTTCTACACTGAAGCTTAACCACTTCGCATACAATGACGTGTCGGACACGCGCTTCGAATTTCTGAATTTTTATTTTCAAGTCTGCAATTAAGCCACAGAATTAAGTATTTAAATACGAAAAAATCATTATGAAATGATTTGGTATCCCAAATGCTCCATATATTATTTTTAAAAAATCATATTAACAATAATTTACCAAAATAAAATGAGTTATCAAATTAGAAAGTTAAATAAATTCGTATGTCAAGTGGTTAAGTTTCAATTTACTATGTAATTTTTTTTATTGAAAAAAAAATCAGATCAAATTTATGAAAAAATAATAACTATTATAAATTTATTTTATATCAGCGAATTCTGTAGAGAAGGTCTTTGGACAAAATCCTGGACCCTTTTTTCCCCTAAACGAGCTTCAAAATCATCCATTTTTTTATTGATTTCAATTTAATCATTAAGTAGTCAATTTTTTAACTAGCATTAATGACAAAATATTTAATTGGAGATGATTTCCTTTTTCCGAGTTTCAATATTTTGCAACTCTAGAAAAATAAAAGAAAATTTTTCAAAAAAAAATCTGTAATAGTTATAAATGTTTTTTTAAAAAAAGTTATACTTACTCTAAATCTTTAAATACAAAATTTCTCACTGTTGGCGAGTTGTCAGTCATTCGGCTAATAGCAAGGGAAGGGGGGGGGGTATTGATATGCAAACGATTTCGAAAATAAGAAAAGGAAAATTCTAGGAATAATGTTAAAACATCTATGCAATATTTTATTTCAAATTGAATGCATTTAAACACACTACCATAAAAAAAAGTAAAAGGGAACACAAAAATACGAAAAAAAATTCTCAAGGTTTTTGGTTTTTTAAATGTTTAGTAATAGGCATAAATACTTTTTATTGCTACAATTAAAATGGTCTAAATGAAAAACCTGTTATGAGACCAAGTTACATAAAATATTAATTGAACATTAATACTGGAGAACGGCTGGTCGACAAAGGTGGCTAGTATTAACAATATTACATTATTAACATCTCCAAAAAACGTATTAACGTCTTTTATAAAAATGATAAAAGTCAAACTAATCTTTAGTTAGATGAAAAATGTCTTGCAATTTTCTCAAAAGATGAAAAATTTCGGAGATAGGACTTTGAAGTTGGGCGCCATTTTGCCGATGTACATAGAACATGAATTAATGTTCCCGAATGTTCTTTAATACTTCATTTTAGAAGTAATTCTGCGGAAGCGATTTTGAACAAAAAAATAAAAACCAAGTATACTTACACCTTATATTTATATAAGTGTAAATGATTATAACTAAAAGCTTTTGGCAAAACTTGTATCATGGATGTATATACATATAAATGTTGTTTGAATCTATACTAAATGTGAGAAATTTGATTTTACATTGCCAAAATTAAATACTTATTATTACGTAGCTTCTTGATTAGAAACATATTTAACGATATTGTTCTGATATTATGAAATATTATTTTAATTATTATGTATTTGACTTGAGTGTTTTGAATCCAAAATCAATGAACATGTACGAATTCGATTTTCTTTACCCCTAACTAGAGACGAAAGTCAAAATGACTCCGCGTTGTTCGTTAGCTCTGATAATCACGTGATATTTTGTCCTTGAAAATAACTAGCACCTTAGTAACTTCAAATTATTCTTACAGCAATATGTTGGAACAAATCTAAGTATGACAAATGTGTAATAACCGAGTTATTCTTTTCCAAAGATGCTTTTTTTTAATCATGTGAGAACATGTTTTGATGTCTCCAAAATTTACGAACAAAAAGTATTTTTACCAGTATTGCATTAATATTATCACGTATGCTTCTTTGACAGAAGATGCGTTTTTAAAAGGTTGACTAGCTTTTACTGGTATTGTTTGTTATGTTAGCTTCTTTGACAGCAGATGCGTTTTTAAAAATTTGACGCAGAGATATGACATAACAGATGTTATTTCCTATCAAAATAGGTCAAGCTCTAAAACTTTGTTTAAAAGATGGAAAAATTAAAAATGAAAGTAAAATTTATATATATATATATATATATATATATATATATATATATATATATATTATAGAGGGATGGTGACCGATAGAGATGTCCCTTGAATGTTTCATATCGGTTTTAACTAAGATAAATAATGACTTAATTAAGATAAGATGCATACGTAACATGTGAGAACATAACAACAATAATAATAATGTTCTCACATGATAACTTGAAATTTACGATCGAAGATTTCATTACATTTTTTGAATTTTTTTTTTTTTTTGTTATTCAGGTATTTGACTCCATATCTCTGAAACTGCTTTTAATTTGAATAATGTAAAAAAATTTAAAAATATTCTTAATATAATCTTTTAAATTTTTTTAGTTAAATCCTAACAATTATTAACACTATTGTAATTCCAAAATATCTAAACGAAGTAAATATTCAATAAAATACTGTTTGAGCTTTTCTTATAACCCAGTCCTACGTTTTAGATTTTTCTTATTCCAACAATTAATATTATAACATTTTTGGTAACTATGTTATTTTTAAGAATGTATTGTATTTCCGAAATAAATTTCGATACTATTTACAAAAGATGAAAATGAAAAATAACAGTAGAGTCATTTTGGCTCCACGTCTCTAACCCCTGAGGATATTCATGTCTCCAGTTACAGAATATACTTATTTCATGGAATTTTAATAAGGTATGAAGTTTATCAAGTAAAATATTGATTTCGAAAAAAAAAAAAGTTTCGGCATATACATGATGAAATTAAAAATGATTAATTTCTAAAAAGTAAACATTTTTTTTCGAGTAAAATAAGAGACAATTGAGGGAACAGAGGAGTTTATGGAATTTCTGCCATTTAAACACAAGTAAATTATTTGTATATAGAGTTACGAACAAACTGTATGATTGCCGTCGTTTTATTTTATACTATTGTAATAAATGTAACATGTTAAATCTAGTCAAGCCTATTTCTGCATGAATAATTATTGATTACCATGAGCTTAATAATAATAAAGTTATTCCCAATTATTGGATATTTTTTCCTACCCCCCCCAAAAAAAAAACTTAATGGAAATGCATAATGAATTTTTATTTGGTATCCTTAAAAAATTTTGTGAAGGTAGGGTTATTACTATACTGTACATATCTCATAAGTTTGAATTGTGAAATGACAAGTAAAAAATATCCTCAATCTCCAAATTTTTACATCACAAAAAAAAAAAAGTGAAAAAGACAATAGATAACCGAATTTTAAAAAAATAATTAAAATTGCTTGCAATAAAACATAGGTTGCTTGTAAATGAATATCCCAAATTTTGCATAGCATTAAAAGAAAGCAAAACAAAATACAACCTAATTGTTCATTGGTAGTCACAAATAACAGTTGAAAGTTTACATTTTACTTAATTGTAAGCATGCCTTGCAATAAAAATAAAATACTAATTGTATCAAGGCAATACAATAACTTCCTATCTTTTTTCAGCATCTTGATGTGATGCTTTGAAAGTCTTATGTTTATCACATCAGTTAGTTACCGTGAAACAAACGTTATTAATTGATGTAGTCCAAGAAAAAAAAATCAAATATTGTCATATGAGTTTTACCTTGACAGGATGGCATGCAGAAGGAAGGGAGAGGGTGGGGGGAAACATGCAAAAGTTTTTGTAGCACTTCAATATTTTCTCATTACTAGAAGATTCCTCAGTGAACAATTATAACTGTTTTGAATTTAACTTTCAACTGTTATTTTTGGCATTCATTCACTGTACTGTTTTCTTTTATTAGATCAGCAAAGTATTCATTTATAAGCATCTTGCATTATATAAGCAAGTTTACCTATGGAAACATGATAAATAAATAAATAAAACATAAGCTCATGGTAATCTAACAAAGCATTATTTGCAATGTGCTATGTACTTTATTTCTGTACCACTGTTTATTGTACTCTGATGCTTGATGTTGCACGAAAACTTTTAAGATTAATCATGATTGATCGCAATTTTATTTTCTATTAATTCATTTTCATAAAGTAACATTATACATTTCATATGATAAGTAAATAGTATGCTGTTTTCCCATAAACTGCAAGTAAGGGTTAAAATATTTTCCAAGATCATTTTCATTAAATGTAACATTATTTAAAATCTTATTCTGTTATCCATGTAATTAACTAATAAAATTGAAACAGCATAATCTTATTAAAAAAAAGTTGAAAAGGAAAATTGTTTATTTTCATTAGTAATCAAAACTTGATTACTTTTTTTTCTTCAAATTTATGTTCTAATAAAATTATTTTCATTTCTGTAAATATAAAATAGCACTAGTTTTCACTTTCACTTTACAGTATAATGCATTCCCTTATTACAATTATTACCCAAGAAAAAACTGTGGTAAATTACTTGACAGTTTTCAAACTTCTATTTTTCAATTCATATACACGGTTTTAAAATAATACATTTCAAACATAAGTTATCAAACAAAAATTCTCATTATTAGAATTTACAATATTTTCTTGTAAACATTCCTTGATAACAATATAGGGTGTTCTCATAAATCAACTTAAAAAAAACTGATTAAAATATAATTAACATCTTTAATTAAGGAAATTCTCAGCTGCATTTTTTATGGATTTGCAGAAGGAATTAAAAAATTTCTTCCATTAATGAATTGTTAACATAAATATTTTAATAATTTAAAACTGGAAGATAACTGTAATTTGATATCCTTGTTTGACACATTAAAAAAAATCAACATTTCATCTTTTTTTCTCACAATTGGATAAGCTATATATTTAAGATTTCTACTTTCTGATTTCAATACTTTTTTTACAGTAAATTAAAAATATTTAAAATGCTAATCCCATTCTTTCAATAACAACAACAAAATTAGTAAAATAACATTATTTTCTCATATCTATAATTTTTTAGAAATATATCTATAGTAACAACCATTTCAGATACAAATCAAATTTTTTAAAACCTCTTTCTTTTAAAAATCCTTTCATTAATTATTTGAATAAATATAAAAACCTACATTCAACCTACATCACAATTATTATCATAATTTTGAATAATATATAGGGAACACAATGTTTCCTTTTATCTAATAAGTATTATTATTAGTGAAAAATGTTTTTATTCATTGTTGACATCTCTATTCTATTTACAATTCATCCAGAAATTTAAACAAATGTCCATTGCAAATAAATCATTGTTATAGTAACTAAATAAAAAATGCTTTTTTATTATATTACTCTTAACAATTGAATTTTATATTTGTTATATTATTATACCTTTACAATAAGTTTTTTTAAAGATAAGTATTCATGATTATTATTATAACCAAGTTTCATTGCAACATCTTCACTATCTTCAAACATTAATTTATATTCTGTGTTGAAGTGCATGTTTATTACTTGTGTGAATACTTTATGTACTTGTAAATACACTGGAATATTTTATTAAAGATGTATTTGTTTCTGTGTAAATTTTAGTGCAAAACTTTTGCTTTTTTCCCCTCCAGATTTAATCAATTGTCATTTGATAATAATAATAAAACAAAAGGATTCTTTTTATGAAAAAGAAATTAAAATTTTCCTTCAGAGTAACAGCTGTAGTTTTATTCATTAGGATTAATTCACAGTAAATAATACAAATGCAGTAGAACAAGGTTTATCGGAAGCTGATTAAACCAGAACAAAAATTAAACGAATCAAAGAATTTAGATCAGTAAAAATTGGTAACTATAAAAAATTAGTAGATTTAGAGAAAATGATAAATAAACAAGAAGTAAAATAGAAAAAAACAAGTAGTAGAAATAAAGAAAACAATAATACTTAATGCATTGTATGATATTAAACAGAATTGAGGATCTTAAAAATTATTCACTCACAATTATTAAGGATATAAGATTTAATAAAATAAAATAATCCAAAGTAAAGAGAATTATTTACAATTTCTTTGGAATTCACATAATTTTATATTATAGATAATATTTATATTTAGAAAACATGAACATATTTAGAGACATGATATTTAGAAAACACAACTGGTCTGGTCACAACAGGTTTTTTTGGGGGGGCAATTAGAAAAAAGTATACTTAAAACAGTTATTGTAAATGCATAAGATAATGCCTTTTTATCTATTTTATTTTTATGATTGAAACTTGAAATGACTTCAAGCAATTATTTATTTATTGTAAAAAATTTTTTTTCATGAGAAATATGCAAGTTAATACGGGAAATTATTACAATATAAATTCATTGAATTTCTATCTATTTAAATACCTATTGAAACCAAAATGAAAGTAATTTTATTACAACTTAATTATTTTAGAACAGCATAGAAAAATTAAGGGACTGCAATATTTGTAACTTATAAGGACTTTAAAAAAAAGAATAAAAGGGAAGTATTAGCAATCACTAATTTATCCAGTGGTGGTGCAAAATGATACCAGAAATTATGTTTCAATAAAATTTAACTTATTAAAAAATTTTTCCACTGTAATTGGCAACAACTCTATTATTAATAAAAATAAGTATATCAGGTGACAATCCACAGAATGGATTGTTGGACCTAGAATTACCAAATTTGGCACAGCTCTACGGATAAGAGTGGAAAGGGGTGGACATGAGAGCCTCCACCTTCCCCTCCTCAAATTTTAATCATTCAGAAATTAAACTGAATTTTGGAATTTCAGAAACTTTTGCTCAATAGTTTCTGAAAGAATTATCACAAAAAAATAATTTTTATACTGTCTTAAAATGAAAAATTAATTTTCCCCATGATGATATCTTGTTTAAATACTGTACAATGTTTATATGTAATAGTTATTAGTTAACGATATTGAGAGGGTGATTTTGAGTATATTCCACATAAACAGATGGAAATGTAGAAAAATAAACAGAGTATTGTACACAAATATACGAGAAAGAAAATTCAAAATTCGTTACTTGAGAAAGAATTAAAAAAAAAAAAACTTTTGTAGTTTTACAAATTTTTCATTGACCTTAAATTTAATGATATGCAGCTTTTTATGAGATGTGTTTAAAATTAAATGCCAAGCCACCTTATCAGAAAACTGAAAAAGAATACTACAAATAAAGATACAGCAGATAATAATATATAAAGCTTAAAAATATTTTTTTTTGTCTTTATAAATGCTTGCTGATTTCACATAGAGATCATTTCACACACTACAATATTGTTACCAATTATATGGATTATTGCATCCTTTTTATTTCAAATAATTTCAATAATGTGACAAGACTTTCAATCAATATTCAGGATATGACATTAAATAACTTTTAAGCTTCGTAATTTAAAATTATGTGCCTCTTTGCCCTTTCTTGAATTTGAAATGAATCATTTGTAAGTAAATATCCCATTTTTTTTGAAATTTCTAGAATTTCACATTTTAAAATAATTTTATTTAGTTTATTACATACATTTGTTTGAATCTTCAGTTTTATCCATAATCTTTCACAAAATTAGCATTTCATTAGGTTTGGAAGTTTCAACTTGAAATTTTTTGCCAGACAATTATTAGGCAAGTTTTGACTCCAAATTATCAGAAAATCTTTTGCAGGACATCACTTATTAAAATAATAAGCTTTTCAGGCAACTGTAGCGAAATACAGAACTATGATTTTCATTTAGTCATGAAATACTTAGGATTTTTCTGCAGGCTCTAGATTCAATTTTTGAATTCCAAAATGGAATCAATAAATAGTTTTTTTTTCTCAAGTGAGGCTTCCAATCATAGCATACCTTTTGAATAATTCCTGTAAGAATCAACAAAAATACATAATGCACCAACAAACTATAAAAGAATTGACAGTTTATCCAAAATTTACAATAAAATGACCTCAAATTGATAGTGATTTCTGCAATATTTTATTACTTTCAATTAAATAGTCTTGACCTTAATAGTCATGTCAAATTTGGATGTCTTAGACCAATATATAATACACATAAAGAAATATAATTGGATAATGTATACATTTTAATTATATATAATATATTTAAAATTAGATTAAAAGCACTAAAATTGAATAGATTTTAAAATATACATTGGGATACACATTAAAAAACACAATAAACCACAGTTATATATACACATTATAAAAATAAAGTACATGCATATGTAAACTATATACTACAGATAAAAACACGAAGAAATACAAACAATATGTAGAACTGATGAACTTTTATATTAAATATATTTTAAGTGCCAAATGTATCGTTCATGTCATTGTTTGATTAAAAAAAAGGAATAATACAAACAAAAATCAGCAAACACAATATGCAATAAATTTTAAAAACAAGATATAATTTCCATCATTCAATTTTTATTTATTATATTCATGTCACTTCTGAATAAAATTCAATTAAATTATATTTTAGTTAAATTTCAGAAACCATCAATCTAAAGTATTTAGATTGTGTGATTTCTTCCTATTCGCTAAATGAAATTGTACGATTTCTGCATATTTAGGACGGTTCAAAAGATTATAAGCAAGAGGAAGGATGCTAAGTATATGAGAATGAAAATATGAATCTCCAAAACAGAAAAGATCTATTCCCAGTTCAAGACCCATTCCAAAGTCACATTCGTCATTAGCAAATTGAACATTAGTGATAAGTTCATCCAAATCCTCTTCGAAAGTCAGCTTTTTTTCCTCATCTTCAGCCTTCACAATTTTTTGAAGAATCGATTTTAACTTAGCTAGAAAAAGAAGAAGCATGTATTGTTATTTATGCAGATGAAATATGGAAAATTTAAAATGAAGAAAATAAAAATTTCAAAAGAAAGTAGACAAAAAAAAAAAACTTATAGGTTACATATGACAATTACATTTATTATTATTACAAAATTTAAAAAAAATAACAAATAGCATAAGCAATACATAAAAATGTCAATTAAAATTCCACGTAAAACATATTATATATATATATATATATATATATATATAACGAAAGAAGGTGAAAAAGTTAGTTATTTTATATTGTATATTCAACATACATGATTTCAAAACAGCCAAATTTAGGAAACAAAACATTTTTAATAAACTCATATATAAATCACTTCATTTTACTTCCAATATTTTTTAGATGAGGTGCAAGATTTCTTGCTATTTTCCAAGATATTAACAATAGATTTTTACATATAAAAGAAGCTTTATGTCATAAATTTACTATTTAATTTAAATAATCTTTTAAGTATATGTTCCATATCTACTGAAAGGATTTAATGCTAAAGATAAGTAATTTGTTGGCTGTCTGTGAACAAAACAATTCTCATCATAAAAATACACCAAACATAGAAGAATTATGTTAATTATTAAATTATTATTAAAGGTCTGAATGAATAGTTTGAAATTAAAAATTCATTAAACATTGCACAATACTACTGGTGCATCAACAATATTTAATTAGCAATTCCATACTTAAAAGAATGATCACCATAGAATACCAACCATAAAACAAGCTATGCATAAGAATAATAAAGGAGAAAAATCAGAATTTATATAAAAGACGGATTGCCACAAGTTACGAATAATCATCTGACACAACTATAATAACAAATTTCCTTCACTTAGCTTGTAGCTTTTTTGAATTATTTCTTTCACAGACAAAACAGCAGATGTAATTCAATCTTTTTAAAAAAATGTGAATTAAAGGCTAAAATGTGTAAATTCATCAACATTCATTATAATATTTTGACAATAATAAGAATATTTTCATCCAAAACTAAAAGATCAAGAAAAATTAGTTTGAGCCAAAAATACGCTTTGGCTGATAAATTTAAAAAGCATCTCACTTATTGCTCTTTATATCAATTACTAAACATACCTTTTTAATTGATGCAATAGTTATGTTATTGAGCATATTTTGTCACAAACAACTTTGAAATAATTTCTTCATATTAAATATATGTTTTAGTACACAAAAACTACTAATTCTATGGGATATGTAGGTATATTTTGGCATCACAAACACAATAACAGTTTATTAATATTCAAAAATATGCATTGCTTCTTGCATATTTTTGAATATTAATAAACAAAATAAAAGTGAAGAAATGTATCATAATTTGAAAAATTTCATTATCAACATAACTTTCATTAAATACACAAATTCACTATTTTTTTTGTTTATTTTTATTTTTCTGCATTTTCATTCCCCCCCTCTCATTGATCAGGATAAAAATATTTTTGAACTAAAAATGTATATAAATTTTAAAAAAAAGTTAAAAGAAATATGATTCTAGGATATAAAAATCAATTAATATATAAATTAGCACATGCAATAAAAATTCATTTATTTAATCAATTTTTATTTATAAGAATGATTAACAAATTTCTTGTTAATGATTAAAATAGTACGTTTTTAATATCACATAACATGAATTGATTAAGGGATAATAAACAACTTAAAAGAATATTTTTGAAATACTATGAAATAGCTGATATTTAAATACAGATATTTTCTAAAAACCTAATGAAATTTACTAATTTTGTACAGTAGAATCTTTTTTAAGTATAATTTGCTCCTGAATTTTACTCATAATGTGAAAACTTGTTAGGTGAAACTATTTTTTCCAGAGGAATAAATGTAAAGTAGGATAATACGTTTCATTATGAAAAATTGCTTGAACAAATTCCTAATAACGCAATTTATTATTTATAACACAAAAAAAGTGTGCATTATAAATAATAAATTATGGAAATTTGCTGATTTAAGAACTTGATAAAATTGGAATACAGCATTATCATTAAATGAATTAAGTAAGCATAGCTTCTGCCTTATCAGAGTGATGCTTCTCAATATATGACACAATAATTTCTTACAGTTTTATTGCTGTCTTTTATTTCTTCTATCCAAATATAATCCAAAATTGTTTGCTGCATGGTAAAGAATGTAACTCAATAAGCTCTTAGGAAACTGGCAGTGATTTTTCACAGATAACATCAGTGCTAACCAATTTTAGCCGAATAACCTTTTCAAAAGACAAAATCTGTCTAATTAAAGTCCCATACGCATATGAGTCGTGTTCAACAATGCTATATGGATAAAATTTCTTACAAGTAGATTTCTGGGCTCTCTTCAGTTCTCAATGCAGTGTTATAGCATGTGATACTCTAAGTGCTCAATGCAGAATTATACAGCATGTGATATTATAATGTATCTTCATCGTCTGTTATCTAAAACATTGCTTGTTAAGTGAGGTTTGACTGTATTTGTCCAAAATTAGCTATAGAATTACAATATGGTCTACTATATGGTTGGTGTTTGTGTTATTGAAATTTGAATAGCAAATTTAATATTCATAAATGCAATTTTTCACAATAAAATTGTAAATTGATACTAACAATATATAATTTGATTTTCAATCATTTTGTTAAATGTTAGTTTTCTAGTACATTTATTTGAATGAATTTGGGATGTAATATGACAAAATGATGTCTAATTTTAAAAACATGAATGGCAAAACTATATATTCATATATATATATAATGAATTTAATGTTATTTCAAATCATTGCAGCAAAAAATAAGAAAATAGAATTAAAAATATTTTGACCAGATTGTTGCCATGAAAAAATTAATGAATGTGTTTCGACAAAGCAATTATTTTTGGAAGTTGAACATAAACACATGCCACATTTTATGTATACATTTTTAATTTTGGCATTTAATAGAATTTTTCTTATGCATTATTTTAAGACTATAAATATCCAGTGTCCATCTACACCTAGATTTCCCCTCCGAAAACTTGATGGTGTATTCTCTGGTATTTTTGTTTTAAATACTGATTAGAAGTAGATTGATACATTTAAAATATTATCAACCTCTTTCAATAACTAAAATGTTAAACATAATTTTTAGAGCAAACTTTTATAAATATTTAATTTTCAGATTTTATTTCAACATTGACATGCATACATATGTAAGACTTATTCTGGTAATGCAGAATCTACTTCATTATTATCAAAAGATTAATATTTTCACTAGAATTACAATTTAATGTCCTATTAATTCTTGGGAAAATCAATAATTTTTTGATAAATTATTTATATTAGTTGTAATTATTTAATAAAATGTAACTAAAATGAAAATTTTCTATGTTGATTTTTTTATAATACTTGTTTTAAATGAAGGAAATACAAATACCCATTTAAATGGATGTAAAGCCTCGAGAGATTCTATAACAAAACTTCAGCTAACATTCATTAGATTTCAGCTATTTTTTGAAGTTTTATCACTTTATGGCAAATATCACTTTATGGCAAAGTTTATCACTTTATGGCAAATACAGATAATTTGAAGATTGACAAGAAAGATAGTGTTAAAAATAGGAAGAATACAAAATTTTAAAATAACATACCATTAGAATCTGGCAAAGGTCTGTATCCTACATCATTTTTAAAAGGCACAACAATTCCAAAACTATTAAATGTTTTAGAAACCACTTTTTTATTTCTTGATGCAGTTTTAGAAGTAGAAATTTCTAATGAATATTTCTTTTCCTTTGCAAACTTTTGAAGATCTTCCTGGATCTTTATGAACTGTTTCTTAGACTTTGATTTCATTTTCTTTAATCTGTCAGTTATTTCTGCGCTGTAAAAAAATCAAGTCAAAATTTTCTTAAAGAATTATTGCTCAGAAATTTTATTATAAGTTTGTAATATTTATGAAACTGATTTATAAGTATTAAATAAAATTATAAATAATTAAAAAATTTTGTTTTAGTACATATTAAAGTAAAACATTTAAGTGATAGATTTGATTATTTCACCTAATATCAATATATTATAGCCACCTATGTATATAATGATTTTAAAAATTTATATACATCTTTTTAAACCACAGGAAATATTTATTGATACAAATTATATGGAGAAAAAAGAATATTACAAATTTATAAGTGCATTTTTGATTTGAATCTGAAATTAGTTATTACATGATTTATTAAAAAAAACCAATTTATTTAAAAGTAGCACCCAACTATGAATTCAGGCAACTGCCATTAATTTAGTAATTTGAAGCTGATCTAAGCAATATTTCTTTTAATAACATTAAAGCAATAACATTTTACCATAAATTTTCAAAAATAAAAATGTTTAATGTAATTTTTTGACTTATTAATATTGCACAATAACATATCAGATTGACTGTTTTAACAATATTAGTAAGTTTTAATTGTTTGTAATAAATACAATTGATTACAAGCAATGTAATACTTTATTTTTGAATTCTTTTTAATTAGTAAGGTATATTATATAAGCAAGAAAAGAAAGTATCTTTTACATCTATTTGAAAGTGTTAATTTTTCTTTTGGTTCAGATACATTTTTGTAAATATTCAAACAATTTAATAATTTTTCAAATGTGAATAACCTGCAAGGATAGTCATTCTTAGTTATAAAAAAGGGAAAATACTCTTTAAAACAAATTTTTATCTTCCCTACATCAAAGCACAGAGTCATACTTCTTCAAACTAATTATTTAACTAAAATCATTACTGTAACAGAAATAGTAAAACAGAAAAATATTTCTCTAAAAATAAATTTAAAAAATTAGTACATTCATACTTTAAAGAATTTATTTAAATTTTCTACACATACATCAATGTATGCTAACAGACTTTCAGAGATTTTATTCACTATAAAGTAGAGAAATGACACAAAGCATAATAATAAAGAAGTGAAGAATTCATTGGAAGATGTAATTCATAAATAAAAATTAAAACATAAATATTGAAATATCTAACATAATTACAAGATATAAAATGAAGAAAAAGAAGAATAGAGTATTATAACTATTAACTGAATGAGGTAACAACCTATTTAAATATAAGCATGCACTCTGGAAATTTTTTTAAGGAATTAAAAAAATCAACAGGTACACATAGGTATTTTTTTTTAAAAAGATAAATCTAATTATTTTCTAAGATAATTTTCTAAGAATTCAAGGTCATTTAAATGACTATTAATTCAAAACAGCAGGAGAAGGCAAACAGAAAAATTGAAGCTTAAGCTTAGCAACCATATTCACTACAATGGCTCAACTTTTCCTGTTGGAAGTTTTTGCCATCACTAGCATGGAGTAATTTAACTTAACTACATTTTTGTACCAATCAGGGAAATGATAACTTTGGTTGTATTAGATTAATGAGATAAAAAAAAAGAAAGAATGTACAGAACAATTCTTTATATAAATTCCAGAAAGGGGGGAAATTTTAGAAAATATATCTATATATATATAGTCAGCTTTCAAGATAATTATAAAAATAGAACTAAGCCAATATTGATATCAAGAAATGACCTCAAACATACTCTTTTCTAGATAAAAAAGAGGTATTTAAGACATTAAAAACAGTTTAGAATTCACAAAAGTGCTGATCCACATAAACTTAAGGTCTAATTAATTAAAAAATTGCATTAAGTGATTTTAACAGAAAAGCATAGGTTTAAAAGCAGCAGAAAAACTGCTGAAAAGACACGTTAAATCTATTAAAACATTTTACCATTATAAAATAGCCATTTGTAGTTTAATGAACTTCTAAGGAAAACATGTACATACTAAAAAATGTGTGTATGTGGGGGGAGGAGGAATCAAAATATTTACATCTTAAAACAGCAATAAAAAAGTTTGATAAAAGTTTACAAAAGAAATAAACTAGGCATATGAAAAAAAACATATAACATTATAACGAAGAACATTATAAGAAGAAGATCAATTGCTTCCTGAATATAAGGATATAGTTGCTTTTTCAAGATAATCATGAACTGTAAAAATGACATGAACGAAAAAAAGAATCCACCAACAGGGAATTCAGATATAAACTATCAAAACTAACTAAAGTAAGAAAATATTAGAATTTGTTCATTTGTTACAAAATTTAAAATATAAGAAACAAATTTTTTATGTCAATAGGAATTGTATAATTTCTGAATTTTTACTGTATTACCAAGGATTTAATATGAATTTATCCAAATTTAACTGATTTTTTAATGACATTAGGAAATCTATGCAAAATATAGAATTAAGCAGAACAGCTTTGACTTATTTGAATCAGTAAGATGTCAGTAAAATAAATTGAATAGAAAAAGTGTGAAAAAAAAAAACTGGAAATGATAAAATAATTCTTTATTCCACAAGAAAAAAAGAGGGTGGGGTGGAGGTATTCAACCATATATTTATATATAAAATCTCTTTTCTCCCTGATTTTGACATCAAAATTTATAGAAAGGCAAATCTATGAATTAAATGACATTACTGTGTTATTTTTTGAAAATTCATTTAAATCAATATACATTGTAACAAAAACATATAAAGTTGACATTAAAAAAAATTGAAACAAATGAAAACTCTACCAAAATATTTATCAAAAAGATATAAACTTTTATGACTGCAGGAAAATCTTAATAAATAGCAGGTAACTACTAAAACAGAATTTAAAATGTTGTCAACTATTCTAATAGCAAAAATTATATATGCATATTTTTCTGTGACAGTAAACTATTTAAGTAACTAAGGCTTTAAAACTCTTTCAAACATATTTCACTATTCAATATAATCAATCCAGAGCAAACTTGTGAAAAGAAATTATCCATCAACTTGCAATTATACCGATTACTATTTTAAATAAAAACCTGTTAGAATCTAACCATATTTTTGACTGAAATTAAAGCAACTGAACAATTAAAATTATTGGGAAATCAAGAAATTTGTGTCAAATACCTTGAATTATATAAATTTGAATATTTGTAGTATATAAAATTGTATTTTACTGCATATGGTAAATATTTACATGAACATGCAGCAAAATGATATTGACATAAATGTTATAATTCATCCAATCCATACTTAAGTCTCTAATTAGTAGTAAAAATTAAATTTAACAATAAATATATATTTTAAATCAATTTACTTCATAGCAGCAAATATGTTGTCCCCTTTTAATATTAATTTACAATCAACTGCAGCACTGTTTGAGACTAAAACAGATGGCAAATTCTCAGGTTCATCCCTGAAATAAATCCAATATTGAAAAATTCAAATAATAATTAAAAAACCACACATTTTCTTCATATATAAAATATCAAGATATTCAAAATAAATAAATTCTAATAAAAATAATCGTTTTCAAATAAGCATAAACATATTACTAGCATAATTGTGCATTCATTATGAAAAAATGCATTAATTATGAGAAAATTATGAAGAAATAAAATAAGTTTCAATACTACTGTATTAATTGCAGGCAAAAATACATATCATTGCAAATAGTTTCAGTACATGAATATAATAAACCTTAGAAATTAATCATGAATGACAAAAATATTTTTTGGGACAATTAATTACTATTATGCAATTAATACAGAAGAAGCAATATTTAAATATTCTACTTTTAATTATAAGATTAACTAAATTTCTTATATCAACCCTTCTAAATAAAAGTTTACGAATTTTTTCCACAAATATTTTTAAGTTTTTATGGGAATTAGAACAAATATACATTAACACATATTGTGTTCAGCTGAAAATATATTTTTAAACCTTTCTATAAAAAATTCATTAAAATGATCTTCACATCAAAAGTTTTTTTAAACAAATCCATCAACCTAAAGTAAATAAACTCCAAAAAAAAATGCTGATGTCATTAGAGAGATAAAAATTATTATAGAGATTAATAATCAAACAAAATTATAAGTTATGTGAAAGGATTGAAGTTACAAGTATATTCAGCAATACATATAGTTAAAAAAAGATTTTATTCTTTCCATAAACTTTATTTTTTAATGAAATTCGCTGAAAAAAATATTAATGGAATTACCAAAATGTTCATTTAAATAAATATAAAATACCCAATTTATCAGGAGCTGAGAAAATGCTTAGGCAATCAGAATTAAAAATATACATTTCAGAGCTTGGTAATACAGAGAAGGAATATTTTAATGGCAAACATAGGTGATATGAACATATGGATATTAATAATCGAAAACCAAACTTAGAAAATTAAAGATAAGGAAAATAGATAAAGAGTATTTATAATAAATATAAATTCAGTTGTTAATTCAACCATAACCAGAATAAGATGAAATGTATATATTATAAAAATGCTATAGAAAAATTGTCATAAATATCTAAATGTTAATGTAACTAATGGTTGTAATGTAAATATCATAAAGATAAAAATTTAAAATTTCTTGTTTACGTAAAGTTGGTATCACATTGTTTTATATAATTTATTTCAGCTTATTATAAAATACATTATAACTTAAATTTTGATACCTTAGTGACCACGACTTTACTCTGCAGTGCTTGAAACAAGGATACATAAATTCAGAAATATTAACAATTGAAGATCAAGAAAATTGTTCCTGCATTCTTTAAAACGAGTGAATTAATTTTTTTGGGGGGGGGGACATTAATTTTTTGGGTGATTTTTTGCTCAAACAAACCAAACTTCTATGTATTTCAAACAGATAAAAAAATCTATTTTCAGGTCAGCAGATAAGCAGAGAAATTATATTTTTAATATAACTAATATATTATGGTATTTGACTCTACTAGGATGGTTTAGGGAAACAATAAGCAAAACTGGTGCAAGACTGCTAATACATTGAAATAACATGGTTTTAATATATTAGTTACATGGATAGAGACAATTAATGTTCAACAGTTCGAGGAAAAAATCCTGAACATAAAAAAATGTAATGGAAGTAAATGCAACTAAAATTTCTAACAAACCATTTGCTTGGCAATAATACTTAAAAAAATAAATAATTAAATGAGTCCAGAGAATAAATAAAATGACTAAATATTTTAAAACAGAGAAAAGATATGTAGTAAAGAAATACTGAACCTGAAATAGCCTATGTGATATAAGCTTTTATCATTTGATTTGACTACTGTTTGAAGTTCAGGTGGATCATAATAATATCTATAATGACAATGTAATAATATTTCTTTGTTTGATGGTAATTTCTTTGCTAAGAGATCATATATACCAGTCAAGTAAAGATCAAAGTCAGCAAATGCATCTAAAATAAAAATGTAAAGTAATAAAATAAAAATTATAAATTAATAGAGAATAAAACACTGCATTAAATCAGTGTGTCCAAATAAAAATTTCCCCTCACATTTAAATATGTAGATATAAAAGATAAACCTTTTATTTTAGATGACTAGAATTTCTTTTAAAAAATGGCTATATTCAGAAGTGTCATTAATGAAATTTAAAAATAAAATTTTCTTTCATTATTAGAATATAGAAATCAGAATTGTTGTAAATATACATAATGCAAATCATATGCTCAAGCGAAATATTAACATGAAGTATAAAAAAAATATTTTATTCATAATTAATTGAAAAAATAATAATTTCAATACTTAATAAGTTTACACTTTCTATGAATAAAAAAAAAGTTAAAGTAAAAACTGTATAAGAAAACACACATGCACGCACACACATCATTTAAATATTACATATTATAAAAAATGTATTTTGTTGATGATATCAATAATATATAGTGCAAAAGTTATTTTTTGATCTTCAAAATTCATGAACATATTCACCGCGTTAATATGCTACACTTTGCACTTTCATTTATAAATACCTGATATACCTATTGTTGCTCAGAATTCAAATATTTTTTTTCTCTTTTATAAATACCCCCCCCATTAATGTAGTTATTGTGAAATCTATAAAAAGCAGCATATATGAAAACTTATGGTATTCATAATATCAATTACTCCTTCACTATAAAAAAAGTTAATAGTTATTCTATCAAATCAATTTTTGTTTAGTATGAATTGTTTGTTTTATACAGTTTTAATACATATAATTGAAGCTATGTCAACATAATAAATAAATGCATTTTAGAAAATATATAAAAAGTCTTTTTAAAAGTAAATATATACTTGTAAAAACACATTATACTGGATAGTTGAATAAGTTCTCACTATTTTCAAACAGATGGCATTATTATAATTGACTGTATGATAATGACGTATTTCATAACAAATATTAAGCGCAAGATTGAAATTCAGTGTATGTAATTTTGCAGAAGTGCAAAAAAACTTTATTTTTCTTTGGATTAAAAATATGTCATATTTCAAGTCAAAAGAAGAAGAAGAAAAAAAAAAAAAAAAAAAAAAAAAGGTATACATGAAAAATTTTATTGCACTATTTTATTTAAAGGGGGGGGGGGAAATGCAGTTGAAGCTAACAGAATTCTGGTTGAGATTTACAGCAAGCATGCTCCGGCTGAAACAACTTGTAGAGATTAATTTAGATATTTTAAAAATATTGATTTTTATATTGAAGATAAAGAATGCTCTGGCATATCTTAAAAATTTGATGACGAACATTTGGAAGCATTACTTCATGAAGATTCATGTCAAACTCTAGCTGAATTTGTAGAATCATTAGAAGCTGATCTCATAAAAGTTTCAAAAAGCTTGAAAGAATTAGGAATGATTCAAAAGTAAAATCATTAGTTGCCTTTCAAGTTGTGGCCAAGGGACATTTAACAAAATCTTCTCACATATGAATTGCTTCAATGGCAGAAAAAGAAATGATTTTTGCATTTATTGAAATTAGTAATAAAAAATGGATACATTAAAATAACTCTAAGAACAGAAAGTTGCAGGGTTTACATGTTGCAAAACCAGTGGAAACCTACTTAAAATTGTTAAATGGGAAGTTTTACTCCACTCATTATATTCACTGGACATTGTCCCTTCTGACTATCATTTGTTCCAGTCGATGGCATATAGAGCAGCATTTCCATTCTTATGAATATACTAAAAATTGGATCAATTCTCGGAACCTTATAAAGCTAATTTTTTCATAAATTAATAGTAATTTTTAAAAGATAAAAGTGTTTAAAAGGGAAATTTAACTACACAGAATAAGCAGCAATTTAAGAGAAATAAAAATATAAAAATATACATTACGTTAAAAAAATAGCAATAGCAAAATAGCCTTTAAGATAAAACATCATTTTCTTAAATGGAGACATAAATTACAAATAATAATAGTAATAATAAACTAATTATGAATTTACAAGATTTATTTATTGAAAATCTTCAACCATCATAATATTATTGAGAAAAATTCAAAAGGAATCATTTTAGTAATTTGAATTTCTATAATATAAACTATTAATGAATTTACACATAGAGATATGAGATCTATATATATATACACCTTTCTTAAAATTAAGTAGAAAGTTATTAAAAGATAGTTTCGATTAGTTATGATTGTTTCACATTTCGATGCTGTCTATATATATTTTTTAAAAATCTATACCAAAACTGGCATTATTTCAAAAAGTTTTTTCTAATTTCTTTCCTTTATTTTTGATAAAATGTTTATTTTTATTCAGAATTTTCAATTTGATACAAAAAAATATGAGATACTTTGAAAATTATAACCAAATAGTACAGTCTGAGGTTAAATTACGAACAAACCTCATTCCTAGAAAAGTAAAATTAATTTATACAGATTTCAGTACTTCAGTGATATTATAATTTGAAATCATGGTTGCGCACAATTTAATGTGTATATACCACAAAGCAAGAACTGTAATTTTTACTTAAAATTTTTTTTATTTGTTAAATAATAAAAACATGGTCACCATAACTCAAAAAGGTCAAAGGATATTCATACAGAAAAGTAAAGGAGGTAAGAGAACAGCACGCATGCACACACACACACAATAATAATAATATATAAATAGACTAGTTGATTTATAAACCCTTAAAAAAATTTATTAATCTTCCTGGAATTATAATTCTAAATGGGAATCAGACTATAGAATGAATTTTATTTTGAGCGTGAAATAAATTAAATGTTAAATCAATGAATCAGAAATACAAACATAATTACTATATTAATTTTAAAATAATATCTCCCACGAACAATTAAAATAACGAGTAATGGTAGAAACATATTTGTTGTCACATAGTTACACATACAAATAATTTTATTTTTAGCCTAATACTTAAAATTTACTTTTATATCTTTAGTCTTACAATGAGTATTTAAATAAAAATGGAAAATATTTATACAAGCTTATAATTATATCTGAGAGAAAATTTAAGGAGCACTTCTAATTTTAAAGCTAAAAAAATTATATTCTGACATAAAAACCTGACTAATTCTTGACAAAAGATAATTTTCTTTTAATATGACTACACAAAATAGATAATAGATATATAAAATTTAATACATGTCATTAATTTTTAGATTACTAGAAGATATATATATATTGATAAAATTCTACAAGTCAATCCCTTATGAAATAGTAGAAAATGAAATAGCGTAATTTTTATGCGCTGTTCAAATTTTGCAATCCTAGAATTATGATAAATTCTTCTCAACTTAACTGGCAAATTCTACAACAGTTATTTGTTTGTATATAGACTAAATAATAAAATAAGCTACACCCTCCTTCTCATCAATCTATTATAAAGTACCTATGTATAAATGCCACCGCAGCCAAAGTTGCACTAATATTTTAAATCTGTGATAAGCAATAATCGACCCACCTTCCACCAAAATACGATTGACTACTCTGATTTTAAATAAAGTATTTTGAACTCATAAAATAAAACATGAGAGCTGAAATATTTATTTCATGATTTGTCGCAAAAATTTTAGGTGTAAATTGGCGGTACTTAAAAATCGTCAAATATGCAGCTGTGATGGCATTAATACGTAAGTATCTATTATAGTAATAATTTAAGTAAAAAAAGTAAAAATAAATAAGAATGAACTAATTATAAAATAAAGAAAATATTTATTTATTATCTATACTGTGTACAAAATCAATATAAAAAATACTGAAACTATTAAATTATATACGCAACACAAATAGACCTAAAAATAATACAACATAAATAAAATTTATTACCTTCAGGTTTTAGTTTGTTTATAGCAGTACAAAAATCCCAAAAATCAAAGAAATCTGGAGGCATGCTTTTAAGAACCTTCTCTACACTTTCTTTAAATTTTGGCTCAGCCAAAGATGTCTTTGGTGCTTCTTCTTCATCATTACTAAATTCAATCTATAAAAAAAAAAAAAAAAAAAAAAAAGACGATTATTCCTAAGCTTTAACAAATTGGTAGTTGTAGATAGATAAGTGCATTTGCTGAAAGGGGGAAAAACATTTATAAGAGAGCAAAATACAACAAAATAACAGAATTGTTATGAATACAATTGTCTTTATACTTCCTTATATCAAAATAGACTCTTTTAAAATCAAGTGCACTTTTATCGAAGGAAATATTTAATTGAAAAAGCACAATACAGGTTAAAAGAAAATAGAAATTACGCAGAAATTTTTACATTTTAATACCTTAGCGTGATCTGAAATCCTGGCAGTTTTAGGAGAAGATTCCTCACCAGATATTGAAGAGCCATCAACTACATCTTGATTTGAAACCTAAATATAAAATTTTAGTGAGAGTTGATATTTGTTAATATTTTGTAAAAGTACAAGGGCCATTTTCACCATACGCTTACATTTCAGAATTTTAATTTTTTTTTCAAACTTCATAATTTTCTACAGAAATGAAATGGGTGTTTAGACAAATGTTTAAAGTACATGGAAAAGTTATTGGTCATACACGTTTGTTAATAATTTAATATGAAAATGCTGTTGCAATGTCAAGTTACAGTACAAATTGTCAAGTCCGTTACCATACAAAAATTCTTAAAATTCATACCATTAAGTTTTATTAAAGTTTAAAAAAAACAATATATTTTGAAGTAAATTATGTCCCTTGAGTTCAAAACATAATATTTCTCAGTAATTCTCAAATTAAATTGAAATGAAAGGCATTTATAGCCATGAATTTGAAACACATAGAAATTTATACATGAACTTTTTCTAATAAAAAACAAAATATGTCTATTTAAATTATTGAATTTTAGGAAAATCACATCTCTGTTTCTTATCTCAGAGGAAAATAACAAAAGAGTAAGGAAAAACTGATATTAATATGAAAATATCATTAAAAGGTGTGCGGTAACAGACTTGACAGTTGGTAACGGATTTGACCATAAACTGTTGCCAACTGTCAAGTCTGTTACTGCTCAGTTTTTAATGATGATCGGTTTCTAGAAACTTTCTTGCGTCCTCTCATCTTGTTTCCAGAAAAATTAACCTTTTCATTTGAAGATTTTTCAGTTTGTGATGGAGTTGTTTCAATGACTGATAACTGAACTTTCCGCATGCGACATTTAGCTTGCTTTTCACGCCAGTACTTTCTTTGACACCTTTGACCTCTAGCTGTTAAATCACTGATCTTTTTACGTGTATTCTTTTTCCTATAAAACAGAAAAAATGCTTTCAATAACTTGCATACAAAATAAAGATAAACAAGAACTATATTACCTTAATAAAATTATACTAATTAGCAAGCCAATATAATGGCAAAATCATTTAATTTTTTAAAGAAAAAACAGCCTAGGATGTAAAATTTTTACAAATGAAACATTCAAGTAATTGAAACCAAAATTACATGTTCAAATTTTTTTTTCAATTAAATTTAAAAATGAATTACCCTACTACATGGAACTTGTCATAAATGGGAGATTATTTTGGATTAAAGGAAAAATTAACTTATAAAAATTATAAAGAAACTGATCATAATAAAGATAGAAAAATAAAATAGCAGATGGAATTTTTTTTTTTTCTTTTTGCACAATGAATGTTTCAAAATTAAACAATGAAAATTTGTATTTAGGTTTAAACTTAAAAAGTCAAAAAAAAAAAAAAAAACAGAAATAATAAAATAATAATAATATTTTGCTTAGTATTAAAAGAAAAAAAATATTTAAAATAATCTTATAAATAACTTATAAGTATCATAAATAAAAATACATTACTTTTCTTTATCTTTGTTTTTGGCTTGTTCATATTTTTCAGGATTTTGTTTTAGCCTTTCCCTATAGCGCCTTTGCTTTTCTGCAGGTGTTAAAGCCATCCTACATTCAAAATAATATTTATTTACCACTGTACTAAAATAATGTCAAGTCTGTTACCTTCAGTCAAATCCGTTACCAGTAATATGGTAACAGACTTGACATTCAAATGAAATCATAAAATAAAAACTAACTTGCATAATTTGAAATTTAAAGAACAATATAAATGTCTTCTAAATCTAACTAGGTAATAGTATTTAAACATAAAATTGCTAAAAATAGTATTTTAATATTAAAAATTATGGTAACAGACTTGACAAAGAATAAAAATACCTACCTTGAAGAAAACTTATTCTTGTTAGAACTGCAAAGCTTCACAACAGAAGAAAAAAAAAATGGCTAGACAAAGTTGCTAGACAAGTTTAATAATATCTTCCAGTATGTGCTGCCATCTTTAGGCAGAATTATAAACCTATTTTTGCTAAAATAATGAAAAGGTAACAGACTTGACATAAAGTGGGAGACAAAGTATTTTATAAATTTTGCTTAAGTAGAAATTTCCAGAAATTAATATTTACCATCAATATAACAGACTAATACTTCATATTTAATATGTATCAACTTTTTTATAAAAAATAAATAAATTTAATAGCAAAGAAATAACATTTAATTTCATATAACTAGAAAGGGACAGGCATATTTGCCTAGTCCTATTTTTAAGCATTTGTCTAAAAAAATTTATTGATTTTTTTTAATGCTAGAAATATTTAATATAGTCTTCTTTACTTAAAGCACTGCTCAAGTTAAACTTTTAAATTTAATTTATGCTTGAATTTTCTATTTTTCCCTCTGGGACAGCATATGTAAGCGAATTTTGAAAATGACCCACAATTTAAATTATATTAAAATATTTTTCCTAGCTTTTATCAGAAAACTAAAAAAAAAAGAGCAAAATGTAGTAAGCAACACTTCAACATTACCTGAATGTCTATATTTACACACACACATACAAAAATCTCTTCACTATTGTCTCGAATTTAACAAGACAAATTCACGTGTTAATGAGAAAAAGATACTGATCATGATCCTTAATTTAAATTTATGCAGAATTAAGGATCTGGACAAACAAGATAACATTATTAAAAGATTTTTTTAATGCCAATTCATATACTTGAGCATCAATTGCTGCAGATTTTTCAGGCATTGGCTTCATTTTTTTTGTAACAATTTAATTCGCAAAACTCTTTTGAGGTTATAGGGCTCTCTTTTTATCCCTTGAACTTTTTTTTATGCTTTTGCAAAGCTTTATAATACAACAAATCTTGCATACTGTACCAAATATCTTGAGAATGAAACATTTAAGGCTCTTCTTTAAAAGTTTATAGCTTCATAAACAGCACTTAAATTTCTTCTTCCAGTTTCAACAAGTATATTCTTGTAGATACTAAATCCATTTTCTGCATCTACACTGCCATGTGGCAATGAAATAATTATTTTTAGCACTTCCCAAAAATCAGAATATTTATTGGACCTCAAAACATTAGAATAAAATCATCTAAATTAATTTCTTCATTAAATGAATCAAACTGTTCTTTATATTAACTTTTTTTCAGGAAAATTTCAAACCAGACCTTTGTTTTTCTGAACTTGCAGTGGAAACTTGAATTTGGAATAAAGAAGTTGAAGGAAATCAACCTTTCAATTTTCACATAATATTGCATTGCTTTTCGTTAAATATGCATTTAAACCAGATTCAGCTTTTATCGACTAGATAACAAAATCTTTGATCATTCATTGAAATATTGTTTTGAATATTATTTCTATATTAAAATAGTTTTTAGAGCTATGCTGATATTTCATTCCTACAATATTTAAAAATTTTAATATTTTTTTTTCTAAATTGGGAGTAAAAACCCAAGAAAATTTTAAAATGTTCAGGTTTAAAGATATTTTTTAAATTTCTAGTTTTCCTGATTTTTCTGGAGCTTAAGCAACTCTGTGTAATAAGAGAAATAAAAAGATGACACCCCCTTAAAAAAAAGAGCATTGAAAAGCATGTTCTTTGACTGATTTCTACAAACAGGACAAAATATTCTTTATCATATGATTATTACCATAAAACTAGACAACTTACCTCTGAAATGCTATAAACTAGCATTAGAGAGACTAAATAATATAATTTTTGATTATTAAATTGTGAGAGAGATTAATGAGCTGTTTCACCTGCTAGATTTTTTTTCAGTAAGTAAATAGGACTTTTTCCCCAGTTAGATTCACAACAAATTTAAAAGCTGATGAGAGATCTTGTAATTTTGAATTGTGACAAGACAAAAATACTTAAAGTAGTAATTGAATTTTACACATATCAACCGTGCAAGTTCATGATTAATAAACATCAGTTCAACATAAACCAGGCATGATTGGTCGAATATGGATTTAGATATGAAATCCTCTATCAAAACTGAGACTTGCTAAAAGGTAACAGTGATTAGACTAATATAAAACTATTAGCTAAGATATTTAAAATAAGAAATTCCTATAGGTACACCAGATTTCTTGTAATTGTACCTAATTCGCTTCCTTTTCTAATTTCACAAGTCAGAGCTATAAGGACAAAATAGTATACATACATACATATTATATAGTATATTGTAATATTATTTATGCAAACTGTGAGTGCATGTTTAGTGAAAGTTTTTTTTAAGATTGTTTTTTTCAAATAAAAGTTGATTACTTTTTTTTAAATTTATGGAGATTTTGAGTTATACTAAAAAATATTCAACTTAAAGTATTTTCTGATATCTTTATGTTTCAAAAATTAGCTCAGTGAAAATATATTCTATTATATGCAAACAAATTGTATGCATGCACAGACGTTAAGATAAATAGCATGAATTTGAAAAAAAAAATATTGTCAAAATACTTGCATCTTTCGGTTCAACAACTGGTTCTGGATGACGATATTTTTTATGATGCTCAGGATTTTTTTGGTAACACGACAAACCATATTTACACATTGGAATATCTTTAGATTTTCTTTTTCTATTTACTGAGTTCATTTTAACCCTAAATTTAGCTTTCAAATATTTTTACAAAAACAATTTGAGAAATTATTGTCAAAATATGTTTTTTTTTTTTAATTTTGGAAATTTTTTAATTAAATATCAACACAGGTATGAGAATTCGAAAATTTCCCTTGCGCAAGTACGCTTCGCGCCTTTTTCATTTCATGTTTTGATATTTGATTGTCGTATGATTTTCTTCTTCTCAGATGACATAATAATAATTTTTTACAGAAAAATCATTATTTCATAAAAATCATTTTAAAAATTACCATAGTAAATTTTATGAAGAAAAAGGTCTAAAGATTGTATGTTTTTAAGGAGAAGAACAATTTAATGGGTTATTTTAAGTATCAAAGGAAAGAAGATATTTTTGCGATATTTTTTAAAAAGTGAAATTCGCTCAGTTACAAAACCGAACAAATATTTGAAATAGAAATTTTTTTTATACTTAACTTTTATATACATAAAAAAGATTTTTTTTTTACATAATTTCTCTATATTCGGAAGTGAAAAATTAAAGGAGTGAAGAAAAAACTTGCATAAAAGAAAATTAGAATAATATTATTCATGGAACCTAAATAAAAAAAGGTTTTAAGGGTAATAAAATATTTTCAGGCCGCTGTAATAGTTTATAATGGTAAAGTTGCCATTTTAAACTTTTCAAACTTCTATAAGTCGGTTCCGGTGCTATTTGTGACAACTAAACTTTTCATGTTTTGTTCTGCTCGTAACGGAAGTCGAAACTGGATTCTATTTATAACTTTTTACGCGAGTAGTGCATGCTGATTAAATACCTGTACTGCTTCACTGTAGCTATAAACAGCTTCAGTAAACAAGTTGTGTTAGTATGTGGAGGGAAAGCTTTCGCGGCAAGTGTTTAAAACACGTGATGGTCTTTTTGTGCCCTGAGATGTTTTGAATTTTTCATTCAGAGAAATTACTTTTAAGAAGTTTGTGATCGCTTGTAGTTGTGTTCAGCTACAATGATTATGATTATATAAGTTAAAACTTGTTGGCTTCGCAATGATTTTTCAGATGAACTTCAGTCAAGTTTTGAAATGAGTTGTTTCTTTGAAACAATCTCATTCTCTTGAGAAATATATAATTTTTAAGTACGCCACTTATGATCAAAATGCCAATGTCTCCCATTCAGATGGATACAGAGGATGATGTGCACGACATCATCTTTAAACAACAAAAAATGATCGACAGACTTAAACAACTCTTAGACGAAAAAGAGGAAGAAATCCAAAGACTTCGTTGTCTATTAGATAAATATCAGTCAGTGTTTAGTCCCAATTTAAATCTAAATAATTATTATGGACGCAGGAAACACAGAGCTCAAGGCATATCCGCCGAACCTCTTTCTTTACGGACTATTCAAGAACTGATTCAAACAAAGTTTCCTGAATATCCTAAGTCGGAAAGGTAAGTTTACTTTTCATACATAAACATTACGTGTTTAATTTTTCGGGAACTTTTATTATAAGGTTTAAATAAAACCTTGCAGTATTGGAAGTGAACATCTTGAATGATGTGGTATAATGTTGGTAAATTTGAAAAAATAGTATTTAAAACGCTCATATTTTGCCAAAAATAAGATAAGTCATTGATGGTATTATTTCTTGCACTACCTAGTGTATTATAATGTAAGTTGTATGAACATAATTTTTTTGATAGGCTTTGAAATATTAAAGCATGTTGGCTTGAAGTTGGATATCAGTTTCATAGTTATATAATGAAATAATGTAGCAATAGTAATATCGCAATTTTCATTTTAATAGATAGTGATAATTTTATATGATGATATTACTATCTGAGCATTTTTATATTTATTCATCTGGTTTATTTGTTAAACATTTGTGACATTATTTTAACGCTTTAAAAAGTTATTGAAATAAATTAAATAATAAAATTATTATTTGTATATAAAATTATGATACAAGAATATATTACATGTTAATATTCCTCTATATGTTAAGCTAAATTTCTAATTATTTAGCTCATCAAAACTTAGAAGCAAATATTAATTTTAATTCTTATATTAAACTTGTGAAAAACATGACAAAAGATGCATTAAAGTAAATTTTTCTTTTAAATATTTAATCACCTTATTATATATATATCTTATAATTTTAGGATTTAAAAAATAACTTTAAAAGATAAGTCAAAACTTTAAAATCAATACATATATATATATTTAAAATGATCAGGAGAAACAGAAAACGGTTGTTCAGCAGCTTAAATTTGCATGTTATTTGACAAATATTGACAGACAATATATTAGTATCTTAAAATTTTTAAAAAATAATTAAAAAATTAATATATTATTTACTAAACATTACAGATTGTATGTTATTAACTACAAGATACTTTTAAATGTTTGTTTATTTCTATTAAATCCTGCTTATTTTCTGTTTTAGATTTCATTTAAAAAACAAACTTAATAAATATATTTTAATAATTTTGTATAAATTGAGTATGGAGTCCTTCTAGCCATCAGTTACATTAAATGATTTATGAATTTTGAACATTTTTTTTTTTTTTTGAGAATTTGCTATCATTTATATTCTAATGTCAAATAACTGAGAAAAGACCTTTTTTTTTAATTTCATAAATTATTCAATTTTGTTTTGTTTACAAGTTTTTTATTTTTATTTTTTTGGAAATCCAGTAAACTTTTTATTTTCTAATTCTCACATAACTAAGAAATCTGTTTATTTGTCTACCTTTATAAATTATTCAGTTAGGTCTTTCTACAATTTTTTTATTTTGAAATCAACTGTAATTTATATTCTGTAGTTGGCAAAAACTTTTTTCTTGTTTCATAAATTATTCAATTAAGTCTTGTTTACAAGTTTTTATTGCATTAATGTTTTTAATTTAGTTCATATTTTCGATAAAAATATTTTTATTAGATGTTTCTTCTTTCCAACAATATTTAGATAATAGATTTAAAAAATTGTTGGAGAATATTTTATTATACATTTTTATCATAACTAGTTAATTGATAATTGTAAAAACACCTTATATCTATAATTATAAATTGCAATTATGATTTATATATCGATTTTTTTTCTATATATTTTTAAACTAATCACTGTTCAATCACATTTTAAAATCCATTGGAAACAAAATACTCTGATTTAATAGCATTTCAAATGTTAGTTATGTTTTGAGAACATTATTTAAAATTGTGATCCAACCAAATGTTAGTAAATATGCCAGAGTGAGAATGTGAAATTAGTTAGCTCACTATATTGTCTCTTTTAAAGAAAAGAAAAAAAATATTTTGAATTTCTGAAATTTCAAATGAATTTAAAAAAGCAGATTATATTAATATAATTAACATTTTACATACACAACTATTTTGATCTTAGGGTTTTCAAATTTGTAAAAGTTTTTTAAAGTGAATAAATTGATTTTTTTCTATTAATCTTCCTCTGAAATGTTGAGATTATTTTTAAAATTAAAAATGAGAAGTGATTAGTTAGATATGAAGTATTGAAAAATTGATTCTACCACTCAGATGATTTGATTTAGTTTGTAGGGTTTTATTTATTTATTTAAATGCATTAAAATATTAAAATTGAGAATCCAAAGGGAGACAAGGAAAGACAAGGAGAGGAGCAACCTTCTTGCTTTGCATGATCATCAGTGTAATAAAAGCCAATGATTCCAAGAACAAAATATTTTTTTTTCCTTCTTTCCCCTTCATAATTACAAGAAAAAATCATTGGAGACTAGTGTTTTTTAGACTAGACACTGATATGACATTTTTGTTCCCCTTCCCCTTTAAACCTTTGTTACTCTATCATTTGTTAGAAATATCATACAACAAAACTATGGATGGTGAACTTTTAAATGCAAAATATATATATTTTTTTCATATTATTTATTAAATTTGTCTTTTAATAGATATGATAGAAACCCTTACATATGCATTGCTAGGAAATGAAACTATAAATTCCTCTTATTAGGTTAGAAGTAATATTTTTATGAACTCTAATATCTTTCTTGAATTATAAAACAAGAGATATTTTGATGAATGATAGATTTTTATCCTTTGGAGCATTCACTTGATTTATATTAGATTGGTATATCCTCAAACTTTTTAAAATGTCAAAAAGCCTTGTTATTATTCTGTATTGTAATATCTAGATCAAAGTCAAATAAATAAGGATAATTTATGGTTACATGGAGAATATTAACACACAGGTAAATGTTATATTTCAGGAAAATATTATATTGCATTTTTTATATTGTATCTTTATTATTCAAATATAATAAAGAATTGGCACTAGTAGTATTTTCCCTTTTCATATTTTTCTTTTTCAATAATTTAAATAAAAAAAAAAACTTAAAATTTATTTGCTATAATTTGTTTAAATTTATCATATGAAAATTCTGCAGATAATAATCAATTATTAAGTGCATAAAACTTAAGGCACATAATATATTTATTTATAATAATAATTTTTTTCTTTAAAAAAAGTAAAAGTAAGTAATTTTAATCCAAAGTTAGGTTCATTTGAAGAGGGGCAGTATTTAGAAATTTCATTTTTTAAACACTTTTTAATGAAAGTGATTGATATAAAATGCTGTTGTATTTTTAATCATTATAAAAGGTCGTATTTGGTTACTAATGCACAATAATTTAAAATGAGAAAACACTCAAAGGCTTTGCAGTTTAGTTTATTCAGATAAAAAAAATTGAAATTTCCCTTTAAAAAAAACGATTTATTTGTTCTGTAGTTTTAACAGTGTAGAAGTGGTATTGAAGTTTTGTGATCATTTCCCTCTCTCATAAAGGAACATTTTTGCTTCTTAATATGGCCTGTATTTTGATTTAACTAAACAATGAGCTGTTTTTATCATAAAATATAACGATTTTTAAAAATTAGATCAGAATTCTTGAAGAATTTAGGCAATTGAGATCTTATTCCATTCTTTAAATTCCGAATGAATGGTAAATTTTGTTTATTTATTTTTTGGATTCGTTAACAAGAAAAACGGAAATTTCACAACAAATAATCATATGGTGGAACCCGAAGAAAAAAAAAGTAATTTTTGTTCTCTTTACTTTGAAGTAGAAACGTTTGAAAGATTAATATTCATTTTTAATAGTTGATACAGAAAAATAAATAAATGAAATTCAAGAATGATGGCAAATTACAATTCCTTTAAATAATAAATTAATCTAAATTCAAATACTGCCATATATGCTAACTTTTTTTTATCGATCACTATGATATACGTAATGTATTTTTAGATGTTAAAATTTCATATTAAATACTTTTTAGTATCTGAATGCGTTTGGAACTTATAATAATTATTTTTTCTCTCTTAAAACATGTGATTACTTAGGCTGTCCTAAGGTTTGTCCCTTTATATGCTAAGAAAATTATGTATTCTTCCATTTTATTCAGTTAAAATAATTCAGTCCTCCAAAGTACGTAAAGATACTTTTTATTTATGTGAATTAATTGAATATCGTTTTATTTTATTTAAATTAATTCTTAAAGAAGAACCACATCAATTTTTTCTTGATTTTAAAACTGTTTGGAAATAAAAGCGTAATTATTGGCATATTGAAATTAATTGATCAAAATTAACGTTTTTATTTTCCTGTGTAAATGAGAAGTCGTTCTTTCTACTTATAAATAATAAAAAAATGAACTTTTCACTTTGTATGAAACAAGATTTAGTAATTCTAGTAAACTAAATTGGCAAGCTTATAATAAACAACTATTTTGTTTGCCGTTTGAACATTATTATATTAATTGCAATTTTAATGTCTCAATGTAGATATGGTTGTCGTTAGTTTTTTTAAATATTTAAATATGAATGCATATTTGCAGGTTGAAATAGCTATCTCCAAAATAATTTTACGTATTTTTTTCTGTTCAATTTATTCTAGAAATGTGTGAGGAATAAAAGTGTGAATCTAATTATCATTTCATTAAATAAAATATATTTTTGAATTGCATTTTGTCATTTAGGAGAACTTCATCTTATTGAATCTTGCATTGCAATATAAGCAATCTAAGTTTGTGTTTCTTAGTGAAATTCTTTAATATTTTTGCCTTAGATAGACATTAATGCTTTGCTTAATATGATTTTATTAGGTTGGGTAAAAGTATTTGGCATATTTTGGAAAGAATAAGACTTTTAATCCAATAAATGACAATTCTTGATGAAAATCCTCAAAAAATGAAAATTTGACGCACTCTAACCATAATTCAAGTGTTATAATGCAATTAAATTCGTGTGATCTATGTTTATTATTTTAATTGGTCGATTTTACAAATTTATTTTCTGTATCCTATCGGAAATAATAATTGATATAATTTTCTGTCGTCTTTATTTCGATTTTTGCATTCTTTGTAGTTTGACTAAATCATATATTCTAAAATAGTTTTACATTTATAATTAACTATAATTTTATAAGTAATATTAACTGTGACATTTTCTCTCATTTTCTTTTATTTTGGTGTAAGAAGAGGAAATAATGTAACTGTCACAAAATACGACTTGATTTTGACGGGAAATTCTAACGTCGAGATTTTCCCGATCCTCCATGTTCAAATTTCCATGTGCCCAAAAAACACAATTTTGAAATTTTGCTTATCTATGAGTACGAGAATTCAAAAACGCTTTTGGTTAAATAGATAAAATTTGGTATTAGATCTTTACAGCAATTTTGTAGATCTCTGACAATTTTTGCAGAAACCCATTCTTAGGAACTTCCTCTATGCGTCCAAATGCACTCAAATTCGATGACTACAAAACAGAAAAGGATGAGATAAAACAATTTTAGCTTCAAAATTCATATCAAATTTTGAATCGAATCCGTCAACGAGTTGTGCGTCATATATGTAATCGCGATCACTGTAAAACACAACGACTTAATCGAAATCTAGTATTCGTTCTCTTTTATCGAAATTGTATTTTTGAGTTGTTCGAAATTTGGATTTTTATCTGTCGAAAATGGTATTTAAAAGGAACCATCGATTTTCTTACTTGTATTTGGAACTATAATACGATTTTTGTGGAATTTTGGAACTAAAAATGTGAGAATTGGTGGCGTACGGCTATTCTCAAAGTCTGCATTTTTTATTCAATTAGAAGAGGTGTACCATCTTAGGAAGTATATGAGGAAACCCCGCCCATGTTTCAAAATGAATAATGAAAAAATTTCATGATATTTTAGTTGTATTGTATTTTAAATAAAACTATTTAAATTTGTAGTAAATTTTGTTTAAAAAATTTAATCTTTTTATTCCATTTTTTAGTTGACTGGTTAGATTCGAACTATACGAAATGTTAGTTTTAATTTTTAATAAGTTTTTGGTAGATTTATTTAGTAAATTAAGCTTTCAACTTTGCAAGAATTTGAGCTTCCAAGGCTCCCATCATTTCGATGTTTTATTTTCTTTAAAAATGAAATGTTAAAGAAATTTTATACGAATATTTAGGTATGCCAATATCCGTTTGATGTCAATTTTGTTATGACATAAATGGTATCTGCTTCGAATTTAGGAAGGTGTAAATTCTGCTTCACTTTGCATTATCAAATGAGTTTTTATGGAATGCGTTCTGGTTCACTTTCATATGGAAATAATTTTGAAATGCCGTCTGAAACTTGATACAAATAATTTCAACTTTCTGAAGTTGTATTAATTTGTTATCTTTGTCTTTGAAGTTGCTCGTTGGCCTTTTACCTCCTGGAATATGGTTTTTGCGAACGTGGCATATAAATGCGCAGTGAAATGACCTTTGTGTTGTATTGTATCATCAAGAGATAACGGTACTTGATTGAACTATTTTTGAAAAAATTTTTCGATAACAGTGTCGGAAAATGTCTAAAAATAACTTCGGATGATTAAATGGAAACCTTTGAAAGTATACAGGGATCACTATGTTCTGCATTTCCTGTCCTTTGGAACGTTTTTTTATGGTATTCTTTCAATCGATATATTTGGATTAGTTGATACCTAATCTGAAATACCAAGTTATCTGGGTGTGAATATTTATAGAGTGACCTTATATTTGTCTCTTTAGTGTTTGTTTTTCAAGATTCTTAGTTCATGTCTATCTTTGGACCTAACAATTTTACTTTCATTAAATTTGATGTATAACATCTCATATACAGCATTAAATTTATTTTACAGAATGAAATGAGAGAAGACAAATGATTGTAAAAAATGTAATGAAGATATTTCTCCCATTATAAATAATTTTCTCTTGTCGAAATTGCAAACGATTTGAAATGGGAAGTTTATTTAAAATCTAAATAAACATCCGCGTTTTCCGAGAATTTTAAATGATAAATATTGCGAGTAATAATGTGTTACATATTTTTGAAGTGATTTAATTAATTTAAAAAGATTTTTAATAAGACAATGGGTGAAAGCAATGATCGTACGTTGAATTGCCATAACTCGAATTTGCAAAATTTGTAGAACTTATTTTTAAAAATTTATTTTTCTGTCTACACGGCAAGCTTTAATTTAATGTTTGGCAACATATATGTGTGTATATAAATATATATAAACAAACAATCAGCAGTATTAAATATATTAAGTTAAATTAATAAAACTTGAGACTGTATTATGTAAAATGTCTGACAATGAAAATTCTATAGTTAACGAATTCTGAAATTTTTCTGTTTTTCATTTCCAAGCATTTAAAATCTTCGATAGACGAGAAAATAATTCCAATCTCTGCGTCATGATTTTTAGTAAGCTATTCTGAATTGCAAATTTTTAGAAAAAAAAAGATAGAAACAGAAACAAAAATTTATAATCTTTACCAATTATTCTGATAAATATTTTTTTGAAAGATAGAAGTTTTTCTCGAAAACAATCTCACACGTATTGGATTTACATAACCATCTGTTTCTAAGAATGTCGTCACGTTTCTGTGCGATTACACATCAGTTCTGTATTTAGTCCGTGGTAGGTTATAAATACAATCTGTGAACCATAACCGTGTCTGCGTAGCTGTTGTATGCATAAGATAATCGAAAGAACATCCGAATTTAGGTATTACTTATACGAATATTTGTTTGCACTAACTCCTTTCGTTCAGTCACGTGTATGTAAGGCAAGAATAGATTTTGTTCGGAATTCGAATGATTGTTCAAGAAAATTTAATCGATTTTCTGTTCGATCGTGATTTTTCTTCGTTGACTTTTGAAACATTTGTTCAAATGATTGCCATTGCTATTATCTTTATTTATTTCTTTAGACGATAAACATTCTCCTTTATTTGAGACACAAGTTTAACCTGAAAGAAAAAAGTAAGAAGTGTTTTCTTTTATTGTGTTTTTAATCAGAAAGTAGGCTTAGCAGTTCTTTCATTCTTTGATAGCAACAGTGTTTAAGAAAAATATTAAAACGACATAATTTAATTTCGAAGTTGAATAATGATGTGCTATTTATTATTATTATTATTATAAAAAATCTTTTATTTTTGGATAAACGATGAAAATTTTGTTTAAAAATTAACGTATCAAATGACACATTGTGTTAATGCCAGTTTCAAAACACAAGTTTCTTTTATCTTAATACTTTAATAACATATTTTTAGTTATTAGCTATTACTTCAATTTAATATTTTTTTGCTTTATAATTCACTTAAAATTTTTCATTATTTTTTATAGTTGATTAAATTAAATTTAATAGCTAATTTTTTAAAATAAAGCTTTATCATGATCATTGGTTGTATGGTTTTTCTCAAAAAAGTGTAAATTTTTAATCATTTTTTAATGGTATTGCTAATATTTTACTCTTTTATATCATGTAACTATTTAAAAAGCTGTTGAGTTTTCTGAACACCTAAATTTGCATTTCTTTTTTATTACATAACATTTATTGACTTATTGCCTCTAAGTGCGTGCTCTATGCGTAGTGAAAAAATCTTTCAAAACGTTCTACAGAAGAGACTGTTGGACTTACAGCTGCAATATAATACTTCTTTGATTGCAAGTACTCAGTAAGAAGTGATTAATTTATTTTTTTAAAAATAAAGTTAATAAAATGTTTAAGTTTTTCTGAATAATTTTGAAACGTATTATTGCATGCAAAAAAAGCTTAAAAAATAAATAAATTATGTATTGGTATCATTTGTATTTTCATATACTTTTTTTTCTGTAATTATGAAACTCCCCCTTCACCCCACCCCCCTAAAAACATTATTGAAGTTAATTTTTATTCATATTGTAAATAAAGTTAGCTTGCTTTTTTGGCATCCGTCAGAAATACTTACTTGAATTTAACGCAGACGATTTTGAAATTGGTAACAATTAAAACTTAATTTTTTTCTATCGCTTTTTTTAACCTTTCTATTATTTCACATTTTTTAGAAATTTTATTGACTTAAAGTAGTTATTTAATAGTGATTAAAAGTCCTAAAAGCGAGAACTGATACATCCATCAACTTCAAATGATTACAAGCGTCTGTTAATCAAGCGATGTAGTGCAGTAACAGGGATTTGTATATTATAATAACATTAAATATATACATATATTTATATAATATTTATACAAAATCATTTTTTACATTAAAATATTATTTATATTTGTATTCTAATTCTAAATAATAATTTTTTTCTTTAAAAATATTGATTTAGGAAAATAAAAAAAAATTGAATCTGAATAATTATATTGGACTTAGTAACTTAAATGGTGAAATTTTAAAATGTGTTTATCATTTGAAATGTTTATAGATTGGTAAATTTCATAATGCGACTTGCATGATCAAAAAATTCATTCTAAAATACGCTCTTTAGACCGTTGGGTGTTGAGCTATTTAATTTCGTGTGTAGTTATTTCTAGACGAAAAGGTACTCATTAATAGAAATGTATTGGAAACTAATTAATTTTGTTAAAATCGATAAGAATTTTACGTTTTACCTTTATAATTTCGAATCTTATTATTAGATTAAAATCATTTTAAAATTAAAAAAAAAAAGGATTTCAGTAATACTAATTTTATTTTCGTCCAGTTTTCTTCCCTGT
>JAOUZG010033162.1:1458974-1475580 GCA_026289955.1 Argiope argentata
ACTCATTGGCTATGAGGACATTCCTAACTGAACTTTTACTCGAGATTGCATTGAAATAGGGAACCAAATCACTCGTGGTATCTCTTGCCCATTTTCTATTCTATCTTACGATAGATATATTTGAAGACAAGGGACGGAATTTCTACTAGATAGACAAGGTAGCGCCCATTGGCTGTTAGGGAGGTTTTGCAATCGCGTTGATTAGAAAATTATTTCATATTTCTAATTGCCAAATATATATTTGTAAAAAAATCTAGAAATTAGATAACTAAAATTTATCCATTATGATCGATCAAGTTTAATATAACACCACAATGTTTCGTTAAATTCACGTTATTTATTAGAGTATTATAAAATCGAGCAACTGCTTTACTAATATTATGTGAAAGTCTTAGATGTTAAGCAGTCTGGAATCATAGCGGATGAACTATATATGTATGCAAAAAATTTATAAGATAACCAGTGAGATTGGTCACGCCAAAACTTTCTCGCATTCTCTGTAATGAAAGCTTTATCCCAGAAAGCGCCTCCCTTGGGATTGGCCTAGAATAGCTGCGAAATATTAATCTTTAGCATAAATTTAGTATTTTTGCTGGGTCCATCATGCAAATACTGCCGAGTTTATAGAGATTGATAGTTGACATGTGGTTAATGATATCCAAATATCTTTTATTTTTTGCGCTTTTTTCCCAACCAGTTGAAACAAAAATTTGATACAAAAATACACTTGTAGTTACAAAATTTCATATTAAATATGGCATTTTAAATCGTTGCATTTTCGCTTTTATTATTTTTGAATTTCGCTTTTACGTATTTTTGAAAGTGCAGACTGACAGACGGCCAGAACATTTATCAATTTTTTTTAGCTAAATACGACAGTGTCTAGACTATAAACGTTACATCTGTACATCGAATTTTATTTATCTATCTCCTTCTCTTCATTTTGTAGTTATTGTAGTTATTTATATTCCAACAGTCGGACAGACAGACTCCCCTTGAATGGAATTTGCTTAAAATTTGATAGAAATCTTCAAATTTGGTGTTGATACAGCACAGCAAATTTCACCATATAGCTTAAAGTGATTTTGAGCTATTTTTGTCCCGGACAGACGGGCATTTTCTAAAATTGTGTTTTTCGAACCTTGGTGGTTCTGAAACTTCTATTTTTTGACGCTTACAATATTTTCTTTGTGCTGCCTGTAGCGAAAGTAAAAACAATTTTATGAAAACATCATGCGTGAAGTCCTTTTTTAATAAAATAGCCTAATCTTTGCAGTTGAAATCTTAAAAATAAGTGATATATACCTAAGACGAGTAGATTTTTTATGTAATAGGATTTATCTTTTGGTAATCAAAAATAATTTCTCTAAGATAATTTGATGTGCTAAAAAAAGCGTGATTTATTCTGACTTTAAATAATATTATTTAGCAATTGCATTTGTGTTTAAACAAACGATAATTGAAGCGACTTTAATGTGAGCAAATATTGCCTTTTTGTCACCGTAAAGATTATTGTTTTTTAATATTCGAATATCAGCCTTGATTAATTGCATAATATTTCTTTCTTGTATCCTTCTTAAAATTTAAAATATCATGTGATTTCGCTATTAAGGCCACCAGGGACCTTTAAAAGGCCTTTTTTTTTAATTTTCACCTTAGCAATTTGAAATTTTACAGGAATTAAGAATAACACTATAGGAGGTGACGCGTAAAATTTTAAAGCATTATATTAATCTATTTATGAGTTATGAGGGGGGTTAATATAATATAATATTAGTGATAAATAATTTAAGGAAAAATGTTCCGGGCGCTCCAAATTTATTCGAAAACTCTCCAATTTTTATTATTACTTACTCTAACCCCTTTGAAAGAAAAATTGGAATTAATCTTGAAATTTGAGTATGAAATATCAAAATTAACCTATGTGATAACTCAAAACAACCGATTTTTTAAAAAGTTAAAGTAGCTTTGAGTTATTACATTGGTTAATTTTGATAGTTCGCATCGAACTTCAAGATTAATCCCAACTTATGGTTGAAATGGATCAGAGTAAGTGATAATAAAAATTTGAGGACTTTTGAACACATTTGGAGCGCCTAGAACATTTTTCATTAACAATATTTATCACTAATATTATATTATATTAACCCCACCTAACTCATAAATAAATTAATATAATGCTTTAAAATTTTGTGTGCCATCTCCTATAGTTACTCTTAATGCCTGTAAAATTTCAAATTGCTAAGGTGAAAAATGCAAAAAGTCATTTTTAAAGGTCCCTGGTTGCCTTAAATACATTTAAAATTATAAGGTGTTAATTTTATGTCAAAATACCTCTATATCTTCAAATTATACCTTTAACTTAAAATCTTTTTCTGTTAACCAATTATATTAATCTTTTATGAAAAGTGCTGGGAAGGAAAAACTAATAACTCTAGATAATTACTTATTTTCTTCCTTTTTTTTTTGCATTCGTTATAAGCATTGTAAAGAATTAGGTAGTCAAAAATTATCTACTTTGAGCGGTGGTGGGATAATTGGTAGGGAAAATAAAGAAATAAACAAGACTGAAAGAGCATAAATTTAGCTTTTCATTCATTTTGAATAGCTGTAATTATGTTAAACCATTAAGCAACATAATAGCGCTTTTTTAAAATTATTATTTTATTTTTAGAAAAATGCCGTTCTGTCACGCATCATAAGCTCACGTGTAAGCGTTTCCTTTGTAACACATTTACGGTTACACGTGATTTCAGTTGACATTGTACATTAATAATATAAATTTGCAGATTTCAATCACTTGGAAGTCATTGTGTTTCATTTGCGTTTCAAAAAAAAGACCTCATAAAACAACAACCTATTTTTAAAGATCATTATGGCTTCTGTTATTGTTGTGGAAATCTGCAATTTTAATTTCAGATTTGGGATATCTGGAATTCTATCTCATTGATAGAGTTTAAAATTTCTCTTTTACACGAAAAGTATTATTTATTGCTTTTGATATTGGCAAAATTGATTTAAAATAACTAGAAAATTCCGAAACATATACAGATAGACAGAGAGAGAGAGCTATACATTCTTTCCATTAATATATTAAAAATAATTTCCGTTTATGCAATCTGTAATGGAATATATTTCGAAAAAAATAATAATGATTATGATGCGATAACGATGGTTTATTTACAGTTTTCTCTTCTAATGAATTTGAATGGTAATTTTCTTACATTTTGGGTTGTTTAACTAGATTGCTCAAAAATAAGAATGCGCCACTATTATTTATTAAACAGTTGTTATAGTTTTAGTGTATTTAATGTTGTCTGTTAAATGTATGTAAAGTTAGTAGATTTCTAATATGGATCTACCATCTATAACAAACCTTTCTAATATAACTATATTTTTTTACTATACACCTATGCATTTTCTACTATACACCTATGCATTTTCTACTATACACCTATGCATTTTCTACTATACACCTATGCATTTTCTATTATACACCTATGTATTTTCTACTATACACCTATGAATTTTTCTGCTATACATATATGAATTTTTCTGCTATATTCTATGTATTTTTCTGCTATACATCTGCATTTTCTACTGTACATCTATACATTTTTTACTATAATCCATACATTTTTCTACTATACATCTATACATTTTTTTTCCTACTATGTATCTATGCATTTTTTCTACTATACATCATTTTAAAATTCCTGAATCAGGATATTTCTGGTTTGAAAATTGCATTTCAGTAAAATTGTGGACAGATTTTTTGTTTGAAATGTCAAACAACCCAGGTTTTTTGAATTTATTATATTAGAAAATTGTGATAATTCAAGACAGATTTCATTTTAATCTTAGTTTTTTTTATATAATTAGGATGAATTATTGAAAATTATTAGTAGTTGTAATTCAAATTTAATTTGAAAGCTTTGAAAGAGTGCCATTTAATGAGATTTAATACAAACTCTTTAACAAGACTGTGTGACTACGCTCACTCCCTTTCTATCAGCTTTTGATGGGCGATGCGATAGAAATAGCGTCTGACAGGCAGAATAAAAAGCACTTTTTTTCTATTTTCGTCCTCTGAACGAGGAACTAATGTCGCACGCTTTCCCTGTCAATCGATTCGTACCCATTTATCAGAATCCTTGCATTTTAATTGCCGATTACTGACACTCATTGGCAAATCCCACATCCTTCCCAGCGTTGCCTTTTCTTCATACAGAGGAAGGAAGTTGGCTGAGTATCCGGAGAGGTTTTTGTGAAACGCGGAAGTTCTTTGCTTCCCCTAGGCGCATGGGTCACTCGGATTGACGCAGGGGCCTCAACAAGTGACGACAAACAAAGTCTGAGGAATAAATTAAAATTTTCTCGAATATTTCAGTTCTTTAGGATGAAAAGGTTGACAGAAATAACTCGAAAATCTTTTTCGATCGTTAACATTAGTTTTTCAATTTAAACCTCAATTCGTGGTGCAGCTTTTGGTTATATAACTAGAATAACAAATGCAATTTTTTAAAAAAGATTTTACCTTGTGTTGAATATTACAATTAGATAATTAGAAATTGCTTCAATATTGTCAAATGCATCGGAAAGATATTACTAAAGTACAACAGAATTCGCTGGCTCTCTGGCACATAAAATAACATAACGTCATCCTGCGCCCCCGGTGCCTATAACGCTAAGTTATCTAACCAGTTGGATGAGCACAAGATGGAAAAAAAAGAGTGGGGGGAATCTGCACTTTTGAGGAACTTTTTAAGTTATAATTTTGGTTGAATATTGAAAACAGAGACTTCTTTCTGGCTTTCCCATGTTCCAGGAGAGAGTGAGTAGGCATTCTGTGGCATAATGAATTGGAGATCCTATTTCCCCACAGCTACAGTAAGGAGAGTTGGCTAGATGGAATCTGTATAGGTATATTGGGAATGGGCCGTGTCCAGTGAAGAGAAGGACATTCGCTCTGTTCCAGTTGGCAGCGTAGAGAAACTTTCGGTATTATGTTATATGTGGAACGGCCTGTTTCGCCTTCTTCCCATTCCTTTTGCCATCTTGTCATCCTATCGGTTTGGAGGATGTTCTTCAGAGGAGATCTTAGATGTTTCATTATATTTCGATCTTCATTAGCACTAGCTGTTTTGTCTAGTTTGTCCACCGCTTCATTCCCTTCATAGCCTACATGTGCCTTGATCCATGAAATTTTAGTATGAGAATTTTCAAGAAGAAGGTATCTCTTGCTAATTGGATATTGGATTTTGAAGAACTTGAGGCTTGTATACTTGCTTAATTGTCGGCATAAATAGTGATTGGATCAGATGAAGGAAGAGAGGCTTTCTGGCACAGAGAGGTAGCGCGTCTTCCTCGTATTCTGGGAGTCACTGGTTCGAGTTCCGGTTAGGACATGGTTGTTCTTCTGTATGGATGGTTGTTTTTCTGTGTCCTTGATGTGTGTGAATGTGCTCCCCTGTAAAAAGGGGTTGTGCAAGCGAATTTGTGATAGAGATGAGTCGGTCCTCTACATAATACTAGATGCTCTGATCCTTGTGACTAATGCAGTCAACCATCTTTCCCCAACCAGTCTTGGACCTGGCCTAGCACTGCTGGCCAATAGGGGCATGCAACAACAACAACAGCAGAATTCCACTCAGGCTTTATCAATTTGCAATATACTGCAACAAAATTGAAGATTCTTTGACAAAATGTATAATTTTTTAAATGTATTAGCTCAAAATCATTCTCTGGAGGAAAAAAATATTTATTTGTACCTTGGAACAACCAATCTGATTTTAACTACACGAATGCACTTACTATTCTTTAACTATCATATCAAATAAAAACATTATGGAAAATACCTAAACAAATTACCTCAACCATAATATTAAAAAGAACATTGTATTTAGAGAGCGCCAATGCTGCTACAACTGGAACACAAATGAAAGGAACTAAATTAGCAAAAAGGTTTTAAAATTCGAAATCGAAAGGGATGGGGATAATACAATAAATCCGGCTTGAAGACTTTTTCAAAGGTCACCCTCAGGCAGGGATTCAAACCAGGGATTTTTTTCTGTGAGAGGTCTGACATTTAGTCAAAATATCGAATTCTTCGTGACTCGAAAATCCCAGGAAAATGAGGTTTTAGAGATTAATTTGTATCACAATAATTAAAGAAGTTTTAAAGTAAATATATTACTGAAAAAGTTTAAGTCAAACAAAACAAAACCAAAACTCACAAAGCAAAACAAAACAATTTTATAAAAGTTTTTTGAATCTAAATAGAATTAAAGAGAAATGGAAAAACCCCTGGATTATGAGGTCTTAGAGATAACCAGTACCACAGAAATACAAAAAACTTTAAAATAAATAGAAGCAAAATGTTTAAATCAAATAAAACAAAACACTATAGACACAAAACAAAAACGTACATATATAAATGACTTAAAAATAATAAATGATTACATTTTTGAAAATTATGAAATTTATAAACTGACTTATTATCTTCAAATTACCATATGCATAATGCCGAACTTATGTGTGTTAATCAAAATTCACAACAAGACTGAATTTAGAACTATCAAATTTAACATTAAAAAAATTCTTTATTTATTTTTATTTTTTCCAAGCAATTGTTATCTAAGAATTATTAACATATTTTGGAGGTAGAAGTTGAAGTCTAATTTAATTTCTACTTTTAGATTCGAAGTTAAATTGAAAAATAAAATTAGTATTCTTTTATGATACCAATGGCTGTATTATGACAGCGAGGCAGAAGTTAGGCCCGAATTTTAGATATCAAATCTGTGAAGTCCATTTTATATTACGTGGAAATCTGAAAATGGATATAATATCTTACTTATCTTCAGCTCTTATAGCATAAAATTTGGTGCCGAATTGTCTCTTTTCTATATATAATTATAATTGCGAAGCTATTAAATTCATGACCAACTAATATATTCTTGTTTTTCAACTATGAATTAAATAGTATCTTTTGGTTTTAAAAAGGCGTTATCGTTTTTTTTTTTGAAAGAATCTATAGAACTTGAAGCGAGTTTATGTATTCAAAGATATTTTTGTAAGAAATTATAATGTCTATGAATATGTTTATAATTTTAAAAATGTAATAATTGCGTCGGTAAATGCTAGATGTATTTGCATATTAATTAGTTGGGTAAAAAAATTCTTTTTCTTTATTGTTGAATTTTTTTCCAATGTAATTTTAATACTTTCACAATTTTTTTTTCTTTTCAGAAATCATTTAGAACTTCATAAATAAAAATTAAGTTTTCATTTTTGCCTATTTTCTTCAATTTCTGATCATCTACTATTCTTTTGAAACGGTTTATCAGATTTTTGCTTTTTTGTTTTGGTAATAAAAAAAGTATAGCAATCGTCATAAAAATTTGAAATTTGGCGAATCTTTGGCGAATCTTTACGTTTTAGACATCCCTGAGTTCGAAAAACACATTTTTGGAAAACTCTGTCCGTCTGTGTGACAACAAAAATGTTGAAATTTTGTTTACGATCTTTTCATCAAAATAATAGATTTCTGTAAAATTTTCAATTAGAATCTTCAGTTCGTCTGTCTAACTGTTCGATTATAAGATAGCACAATTTCTACAAAACGAAAAGAGTTAGATACATAAAATTCGGTACACAGATTTATTGTCTATAGTGTAGACAGCTGTCAATTTTTGTGCCAGATCCAGCTACGGCTCAATTGTTTGTTGGTTTATACTTTCAGAAATACATAAACGCGATAATTCAAAATCGTGCTGACTTTTATCAAATTTAGTATTGGATTCCAATCGGTTGACAAAAATGTTTAAGGTACAAATTCGTTTTTCGGATTCTATTAACCGCATATCAAGGATTAATCCCCTAGAATGACACGAAAAAGTTCAATAAAATGTCTAAATTCACTTCAAAGAATAGCATTTCGTAACTGTTAACTAATGTCATGCAAAGTGTTCTCTGTTATGACACATTTATCACAAACATTTGGAAATTTTTGGGGAAACCATTCCCGCTGTTTGTTGATACTATCCAGATATAAAAAATAAGATATCTAAATGGCTTTGTAAAAATATTTTTTAAAAAATAAAACCTATCCAAATAATTTATTACATTTGGTCTTATGTGTAATTTCCTCATAGACAAAATGAAAATGAAATAATTGAACCTTTTGACCTTTCAATCAACATAATTGCCTACACAGAAATTATCACTTTTCAATAACTCAAACAGATTGATTATTTCCAAAATCACCTTCCACTTCAAAGCAGAAGCTCCTAACTCCCGATCCGTGATGTTCGCTCATGCTTTGATGTCGGCGAGTTCAAGGCTATTATGTAACAACTCGTTTCTTGGTTTCTTTTTCATTCTCTCCGATCCCCCAACATAATTTCTAGTCTAAACCACTCGCAGCCGGATTGGGATTTAACGTCCCATCTAAATGGCGATTGATCCTAGTTTTGGTGACGCCTTTCGACGCAACGTTCAGCAGAATTCGCTTACTCTGATTTTAATTTTTGTCTCTTATTTCTTTTAATCTTTTATTCGATCCTTGTTTTTAATTTATTTCAAATTTGAATGTCTTTTGCTCCTATTTTTTCCCACTCATCACAATGCCAGCCATCTGATGGGTAGGGGGGGGGGTACGTCTGATGATGCCATGCACCGGGGTACCGGGATTAATAAACTATTGTTCTGAACAATAATAGCGTTTAAACTTGCTGAAAGTATTCAAGTTTGCTTCCACGTGGCTGATTGAGCGCCGACATTAGGCAGTGATCGCAGTAATATAAAGGGGGGGGGGCGTTAATTTAGGAATAAAGAAATCAGCCGCCTTTCTGGCTCAGAGGTAGCGTGTCTTCCTCGTGTTTTGGGAGTCCAGGGTTCGAGTCCTGGTTTTTCTTCTGTGTGCTATCTGTGGGATGTGTGACTGTGCCCCCCCTGTAAAAAGAGGCTGTGCAAGCAAATGTGGTGAGTGTGCAGCTAAGTCGTACTCTTGGCCCTAGTTGGGGCTACTTCAAAATCAAGAGACGCTCCTTCTGGCTTAAATCTGCTGCTGTATCAGCGGGGGGCTTTTTCATGGGCAAGTGCCATAAGTAACAACAACAACAATATAAAGAAATCCCCTTCAGTCAGAGCTATCGTAAGCGGAGGCAAGAATTTGGGTCTGAGGCTGGGTTCAAATGATATAAAATCATCAGCTATTTACTTTTTTCTACATCTAATGTAACATTTTTCATGCGTTCCTCTATGTATGTTTATTTATACTAAGTTACAAAAACAAAAAGTGAAACGAAAATAAATTAAACGATCAATTCCTAGCAATACACTGCTTCTAAATCGTAATTTTTAGGCAATAATTGGTGCATTAGCGGAAACAAATTCCCGTATTAAATAAACATGCATTAAAAATATGTATTTGTGTTTGTATTTCTTTTTTTGCTTCACAAAAAAATTAGGCATACTTATGGCTTCTAGCACCCTGGCCCCTTCATAGTGAAGGTCGGCTATGACTCACTAGTACCCTCTTGAGTTTCGGAGAATTTGACAGTCATATAGATGGATTATGTTAAAGGCAGTAGTTGGCCACAACAAATCCTGTCGATACTGCCTTTTTCAGTGGTTGGCGGGGTGGTCGTCGGTACACAAAAAGAAGTACTTACGGCTCTCTGATATGGAGATAGCGCTTTTTCCTCTCATACTGGTTGTCCCGGTTAGGGCATGGTTGTTCTTAAGCCGCAGTTACACGACCTGTGAATCTTCAGACGCGTTCACGCGTTTCCCCTTTTTACCCCTCTTGCGGTTTCTCGGGGTGCTTTGACGTCTGTGGACGCGTCCGTAATTTTCCCGAAAATTGTCGGTAAAATGTCCAGGCATCAAAGGACCCCAAGAAACCTCAAGAGGGGTAAAACGGGGGAACGCGTGGCTCGTCGGAGATTCGACGCGTCGTGTAACTGCCCCTTTATGTATACTATCTGTGAGATGTGTGACAATGCCCCCCCTGTAAAACAGGTCTGTGCAAGCGAATATGATGTGTGTGCTGCTAAAGTCGTACTCTTGGCCCTAGTTGGCGTTACTTGAAACAAGAGATTGCATACCTTCGGCTTAAAATCTGCTGATGTATCAGCTTGTCCATGGCAAGTGCAGTATTTCTGTTGTGTAACAACAACAGAAATACCCTCCTGAGTAGTATTAATATTACGATATGAGCAGCATGAGTTAAAAAACAAGAGAATGTATTTTTTGAAAACTAGCCAATCTGCAATATCTCATTTAGACATCGAAATAAACTTCCATTTCTGACAAGCGATACATTTATATTTAAAAATAGGCAACACAAATTCTACAGCTCATGATAATCCTCCTCTCGTGAAATTCTGCGTTGCTAAGCCTGTACAGGATGTTCCATAATTCACGGCTCAAGCGTCAGCTGACATTGAATGAAGTAACATTCTGATAGGGCACACGATCACAAACGCAGCCAATGGTCAAAAATTGATTTAATCTTGTTATTACATGCAATCAGAGAGATAATATCACCGGGATCCTGGGAATCTGCTACATTGTACCTGTTTCTTGTGACTGCATCTAATAAAGAAATAAAGTCTGGTTTTCCAATCATTTCTGCATCTGGGACTGATCTTGTGTGCAAACTATGGCTAGATTTAGAACGTTGCGCCGCCCTTAAAGTTAAGCTTTAGATTCTGAGTACCCTGTGTGATTGATTCACTACGTCGGTCAACCGGTGAGTGAATTTAATAATTTGAAAACTTTATTATGTGCGATTTTATCATTCTCCACTGTGTTGAACAGTAAAGAAAATGCTTACGAATGGTACACTGTTATCAGCAATAAAGGATGTATTCGCGTCTGTGAAAAATAATCCAAACAAAATAATATGACAAAAGTGGAAGTATAAAGTTTAATTCAAAATTTGATATATAAATGATGCAAGAGTTTTCCATATAGTTTGGATTCTACGCACTTAAGAAAATAATCGTGAAGTGGATAGTTAAATTCTTATCGGACCGTCATTTCACTTTATAACTACTTGCTGATGATTTAACGCAGGTTTTACCGCTTTGGTACAAGCTGACGATTTCTATGGCCTATTCTCTAATCAGATGATTTCCTAAGTGCGCTTGTAAGATAACCGATATTTATTAACCAAATGACATAAGAATTTATTTAACTTGTTAATTTGATTTTTTTAAAAATAATATATGGAGCATTTGGGATACCAAATCGTTTCATATTGATTTTTTCGTATTTAAATACTTAATTCTGTGGCTTAGTTGCAGACTTGAAAATGAAAATTCAGCAATTCGATGCGCGTGTCAGACACGTCATTGTATGCGAAGTGGTTAATTTTTTCACTGCAAACAATCACTAACGTGTTCAGTGAGATTAAGATATGGACTCGGCGCTTTTAAAGATTATCACAACTTGCAAATATTAGCAATATGCTTTGGATCTTTACTTTGAGAGTTTTTTTTTTTTTAATTTCGCTTAAGAATGTTCATATGATGTATTTTTTCGATATATTCTTAAAAATATTAATTTGTAAATATAATAATTTTTGAAATCGTTATCCAATTCCAAACTGTTTAGTTAACATTTCTGTATTTTAACCCTTTAACGGGCACAAGCTGTTTTCATTCAAAATTTTCATTTTACGTTATATTTGGAAAAAATAAGCTCATTTATGACCAAAAAAAGTATTTTTGTTAAAATTTTGTTGTTGTGGCTGTATGTTACAGGGGTGGAAACACATATTTTCCACCGTCCAAAACAAGCAATGACATTTTACTGACTTATTCAATGGAAAAATATGAAATATAAATAATTTCACAAGTAAATATGATTTTTGTAAAAATATTTATCACTAGTTATTTCAAAATTTAAAATGTATTAATTACACATGAAATAAGTGGTAGAAAATTCAAATGTAATGTAAATCACCAAATGTATTATTTTAAACTATTCTGGTGAAACAACATAACAAGGAGCTGAACACAAAGTAACATTACATGTTGAATATGACACTTTTGTCCGTTTCTGGTTAGTTTTGGAGCTACAATATTTGAAAAGTATTTTAAGACGGTGGTAAGATATTTACCACAGCCTTAAAAAGGGTTAATGTAAGTGTACGAATTTTTGGTTAACTTTTGCGAGCGTTACTACATATGTTTTTATCCACACATACTTTTCAAAAGTCCTTTTTGGTTGTTTTACATAAACTTTAGCATATGCCTTAGAAAGAGTTTTCTTAAATTGTTTCAAATAGTTTCGGTTACTGATTATTTGATTCTCTCTTTCTTTTCAGTTTCCAAAATAAATCTAATAGCACTTGTTATGTGATTAATGTGAATTATTTTCACAATATTTTTCTTTTCGCATTTACTTAAAACCATTAGACGTTACGGTCTTGATTTGTTTTAAATGTTTTCTTGAACTTATATATGATATTGAACATAATAAAACTTATTTAACATTTAGATTTCTATGCTTTATTCTACAAATTAATATCGGATTCTTTCATTTACATTTTCAGTTTTTTTCACGATCGTATTGCGTGTGATATATTAGACTTCTACATTTCAGTCTCAAATACAGTTGTAATGAATTATAGGATGTGATATATGTTTTAAGTTATTTCAAAACTTTTTGTCATTTTTTAAAAAATAAAATTTAAAGACCACAAAAATTAGAATTAGAAAACAATAATTTGTGATAAAAATTATATAACCAATATAAAGATTTTTCCTTACTTTTAGTTTGCCAGATATTAAAGTATTTCATGTATACTTTTTCATTTTAATATAATTAATATTTTTCAAATGACCTTAATATTTGAAAGATGCCAACTTTCTCAATACTTTTTTAAGTGACTGTATATGCCGATATCAAATTTTATTTTCCTTGTTCTTAGTCAATGTTTGTTTTTTGTTTTCTTAATTCCATAGACAGATTCTTAGAAATCAAATTGCATCGTTCATTTCGAAAGACAGATTGATATATTGCCGAAATGTTATCTTTTGCAATAATAATAAATTACAAAATTTTGAAAAGTAATTCTGCTTTTTTGAATATTTAATAAGTTAAAAGTGGTTTAGTACAATAATTGTTTGATTAAAGTTTTCTTTGCAATTCCTTTCTTTCTTTTCTTTTTTTTTTTGTTTCAAAATTATCCAGTGTAAAATTCAGTATATTCTTTACTAAATACTCGTTTTTCGGGAATAATTAAAATTTCAAAATATATTCATCTGGGGAAAAACGTGATGGATTGCATTTATAAACAGAACAATCATTCTGCAAAACTGGAGTATTGCGTTTGTTATTTGTTGTTTCGTTTGTGTAATATACTTTTTAAAAAATTAGATAAATAAGGAAAAATGATGTGGATGCTGGTTTTTTTATTCAAAAACTTTTGATAATAACTTGGAACATTAAATAAATGTCAAATTAATCCTATTTATTTTAATAAAATAATAATCACGCATGTTTTAAATTCTTCACTTGTGATTTTTGAAATTTGTTCATGTTGTATCATTATTGTTACTATGTAATTTTTGTTGTTGTTGCTGTGAATATTTTTTTAACCCCTTGACATACAGATTTATTTAACTCTCTTATTAGATGACACATCCTATTTTAGAGATTTATTGTTAGTTTGATTTTTTTTAAAAATAATATATTGAGCATTTGGGATATTAAAGCGTTTTGAATTGATTTTTGCGTATTTAAATACTTAATTATGTGGCTTAGTTGCAGACTTGAAACTAAAAATTTAGTATTTCGATGCGCTTGTCGGACACGTCATTGTATGCGAAGAAGTTAATCAATGTACACAGACTAAAGAGAGAAAATGCAAGGTTTACACTGCGCCAGATATAAGACGACCAGCAGACAGCGCATATGCAGTAAGGGACGGACATATGTTTGCCACAATTTCATTAGATGAACTCAAACATTCCATGCTTCGCTATAAATTGCCGTTTTGGCGTCCCTGAATTTTTGTTTTTCGCTGCGTATCGTATAAAATAATGGATACTTATACAAAGAAACATGGGTAAAAAAATGCAATACGTTTAAATTTGGAAAACGATTGAAAAGAAGTAGAAATAAAACACCATGTCGCATCGTAAAGAATAAAAAATGCCGAAATTAATCTAATGATAATTTATCAATCTTTTTCACACCAAAAAAGCCCGTCAAACTCAAATTCTACAAACGCGTGCGCAGTAAAAGGGTTGGGGGGGGCACAGAGGCGTATTATTTTCCCGTCGGGACAATTACTTGCGATATACCGAATATCATTTTTCTTCCTTTCTACGCATCTGTTACTTACTGGCCTTCATATAACTAGCCTAGTGTAAACTGGCCTTTAGAATATCAAAGTCGCCTTTCTGGCACAGAGATAGCACCTCTTCCTCGTGATCTAGGAGTCCCGGGTTCGAGTCCCGGTCTGGGTATTGTTGTTATTCCGTGTGCTATCTGTGAGGGATGAGACTGTGCCTCCCTGTAAAAAGGGACTGACAAGCCAATGCGGTGAGTGTGTAGCTGAGTCGTATTCTTGGCTTTAGTTGCTGCCACTTCAAAAACAAGAGACGCTCCTTTCGGCCTAAATCTGCTGCTGTGTCAGCGGAGGAGCTTGTCCATTGCAAGTGCCATAAGTAACAACAACAACAACAATAGAATATTGAATATTAATATATTTGTTCTTTTATCAATATTCCTCTTTTTGTTAGCCCATCTTTCTCGATCATGATTTCTTTTAAATGTGTTTACCAATGATAACAGATTTGCTAAAGCAACTCGATCAATTAAGAAAATACCTTCTACGCATTTCGTATTTTGCACGGTTGATTTACGTATTTGCTTTGAAGGGTACACGGATAAAATATCAACGACGTTAGTTCTCCACCCGAGAATTATTTTCGTTACCTTGATTTTCCCCTGCAGTGGGTTGTAGGGGGTAATTATTTTCCCATCCCGTTGAGGCGACTCAAATTACAATTTTTGGGGCAACATGATCATTCGATTCAAGCATGATTTATTCATTACGGATTTGACGAACCGCTGAGCATATCTCGAATTCTCTTACCTATTGCTTCAGATAACGAGGTTGGATTTGATGCAAGTTGCAAAAACATTTCTGATTCCATGCTGAGAGCTCGATGCAGTGTCTACGCATTCTGTTGTGTCCTTGGCATGCCTTGCCAGACCGAAGAGGAACGACACTCCTTATCTTCGAATATTCTAATCAGGCGTTAAGTATGTGGTCGTGAATTTATCCTTTAAGTGTTGCAACTTCGGTTTTCATTAACTATTATATAATTGACTCACCTTGTTGCAGGTTGCGTTCTTTTAAGTGCGTTTGTAAACTTCACCTGTTGTATAAGGTTATTCATCCATATTTTGGTTGAATTGTTGGAGCAACTAAACAATCAATTTGTAAACCGATATCTTTAATCGAAACGGAAGCCTTAAATTTTAAAGTTTATATAAATAACTGAAAATGCTTTTAAAAGTTTTTGACTTGTGCTTTTCTGAATTTTTAAGTTTTGGATTCGTTTAAATTCTAAATTTTCAATAAATACTGGCTTTCTAATGGGCTTTCTGTTTATCAAAATTTTCTATATATCGATTTCTTTTCAAATAACTTATTTTGAACAGAGAAACTGTTTCTATAAAATAATTTTTTTATTAGTTAAAAATAATTATGCATGCCAATAGCAGTTAAAAAAACGTTCAGGGATTTTGTTTGTTAGGAGTTATAAAAAAAGAAAATTCCATTGATTCTTACCATAATTGGAATTCATGCACACCCTGAGTATTATTGTGTTTAAAATAAACACTTACCTTTGGGTCATATGTAATTCTCAGCTTTTGTGCTCGAATCGTGTCCTTAACTTGGAACGATATTCATATTTTAAGTTAGGCTTAAAAAATTAATTTAAATTCAATTTTATTTCAATGAATCTGTGGTACAGGTTTAGTTTTATACGTATAAAAAAGAAGTGTTGAAATTGAAATAAAAATTGAACCCAACCAAGAAATGCATGAAATAATCGCAAATATATTCAATAATTCTGAAAAATTTGTGTACTTACTCACTAACAAATATATTTATAATGAATGTTGAACCAATGGAAATCCTTATAGGTAAGGAATATTATATATATATATATATATATATATATATATATATATATATATATAACATAAAAATCACAGAAAGCTGGTTAAAAAGTAAAGATGAGACTTAAAGAAATATAAACTTAGGCAAGCACAACATTACAATGTAACCCTAGTTGAATCATAATTTTTTTCCCTAAAATTTAATTACGCATGCACATTCTAAGTCACGTTTATTTAAGTAAAATATACAATGAAAAATGTACTATATGCTTTTCTATATACTAAAATCACTATAAATCGATTTTTTTAAAAAAAATTTTCAATTTCGATATTGTTTTTTCATATTGAATCAAAGTTTAGATAGTTATCGCCCAAGTTAGCTTCTTAGGAAGCGTCAGCTTTTATTATTCTTTTACTAATTTGAATTTCTGATTTAAAATTAAAAGGG
>JAOUZG010033162.1:1484621-1498244 GCA_026289955.1 Argiope argentata
TGGTTGCATATTTGATTGAAAGTAAATTAAATAAACATCAATAAACAGCTAAAATAAATAGGTAGCAGCTGTTAATATAGTCGAGTTTCATTGTTTCTCCTAGAATATTTGATTGAAATTAAATTAAATAAACATGAATAAACAGCTAAAATAAGAACTTTTATAGCTGTAATTGTGGTTGAATTTTATTGATTTTGGTTGCATATTTGATTGAAAGTAAATTAAATAAACATCAATAAACAACTAAAATAAACATCGAGCAGCTAATAATATAGTGGAGTTTCATAGTTTCTCCTAGATTATTTGATTGAAATTAAATTAAATAAACATCAATAAACTGCTCAAATAAACAATTAGAAGCTGTAAACACAGCCGTATTTAATTGATTCCCATTGAATTGTTTGATTGAAAATAAATTAAATAAGCATACACAAACAGCTAAAGTAGGAATTTCAGCATCTGTAAATTTAGTCGAGTTTTATTGATTCTCGTTGAATATTTGATTGAAAGTAAATTAAATTAAGATAAACAGTTAAAATAAACACCTGACAGCTGTAATTCGTTTTATATGTGGATAATTTATTTCTCTAATAAATGGGCATTCCTAAATGGAAGATTTAGCAACTTGATGAATTTCAATTTTTGTAAAAAGAAGTTTCAGATAGAAATCTGTGTCTACAAATTATGTTCTTATTTTCTAGAATGAAAGCATTTCTCCTTTCCTCAGTAATAATTCCGTTTTTAACGGCAGATTATAATCACATTTTATTTTTCATTCCTTTATGAATAAAGAATAGTTTTTTATCGCTTTATAGTGAATAACAATAAATCGTTGACATTTTTTTTTAAAATAAAAAACGTACTTTATGAGTCGTTCTAAAAGGAAAGCGTGGGAAAAAGATTGCTGAAAGCACCATTTTTTTTTTCTTTTTTCTTTTTTTTAAAACGCCATTTTTAATTAGGATTCAACGATTCATTCATATGGAATGAGAAATGACGTGCGAGAAACACCCCGAGGCGTATCTTCCGATTATTAAAAAACATGCCTTCATTTTCCCATTTTCTGTGTTCTGATAAAAATTTTATTGCGTTGAAATGTATCTCACAGGGTATCTTAGATCTTAAAATCTTTTCATCTGTTCACTACGAAACTTAAGCAATCATTATAATTCCGTATGTGAAACTTGTTCTGAAAGGACACACAGCTCGTTGGGAATTTTTGGGGTGGCTGGTTAGATACCACTTTTGTATTCAAGAAAAGGATTTGATTAAAATTCTTGATGTGTCAGGGGAAAAAAACCCTTTTTAATATGTTGATTGTTGGAAATATTTGACTTTGAACTACTTGCCATATGTCATTGCGACATATATCTAAATTTAGGAAGACGTTTTATTTAATATTCAGGAAGTGATCCGATTTATCGGCTTCTCAGTAAGTTGTCTTCTTTTTGACGTCGGTTCTTTCCAATCAAAATATGCACATTTTCCTGTTGGCTCCACCCAGTCTTGATGATTGGACAATTCTTGTTTTTCATTTTTGTTTTGAATGACTAATCTGTGTATAGAATGTTCCAAGATAGTTTTGCCGTGGAATGAGATAACGTACCGAACGAGCTAAATATAACTTTTTTTTGCCGTTCAGTTATTTATTATTTTTAAAAGAATTTCTGTTTGAGAAAGATAAAAGTTTCAAAATTTTGCCGACACGGACTGACGCATCTCCTTAAATAATCGCTGAAAAAAAAAGTTCTTAGGGGAAAAAAAAACAGGGAAAAAATGAGCTAAATATAACCCCTTTTTTAAAATTCAGTCGTTTACTATCTTAGTATTTAGGAATTTCGAATTATTCAGATCGCCGTCATAGACTGTCGCGAAGTTCAAAGGCAAGACAAACATTTTCAAATAATAGTTTTACATTTTTTTTATTAATAAAACTTTAAAAAAGTACCAAATGAGCTAAATATAACTCCTTTTCCAATTCAGTTGTTTACTGTCTAAATATGGGAATTTCAAGTTGCGAGAGATAAATATTTAATTTGCCGACATAAGACTGATGCAAAGTTTAAAAGCAAGACGAAAATTCTCAAAAATGATTTTATATTTTCATTATTACTAAAACCGAGAAAAAGTACCGAATCAGCTAAATAAAATTACTTTTCACAGTTCTATTATTTACTATTTTGGTATAAGAATTTCGAATTACGAGAGAAAATATTCTATTCACGGAAGAAATGTTCAAAGGCAAAACAAAAATGTTCAAATAACGGTTTTATAAAACTTTCATTATTATTAAAATTAAGAAAAAAGTAATATGCGCATAATGAATCAGTTTAAAAGGCATGAAAAATCATGTAAAATGAAGCGATATGTTATATTTCTGTTAAATTCAAAGCATGGCTGAAGATAATATGATTCCCTGATAATTTTTGGATATGTTAGGAATGTAAGCTTACCAGTAATTGGGAACAGTTGGGCTTTTTTTCTTTTCTTTTTATCATGTCAGAACATGATGTTGTTTTTGGGATGAGGCTTTAAGCGTCAGCAACATTTTTCAAACAATCACTTTTTAATAACGTGTTACCATTGCATTTACAAGAGCTCTGATTTTAAAATAAGTTATTGACTACGGCAAATAAAACCTAGAAAAGTGTCATTTTGAGCGCGTGATTATATGAAATGAAATAAATGAGAAATGGGATATTTTTATAAACTATAAACGCGGGACAAAGTTTTTTTAATGATCGTTGGCAGTACTAAAGTGACTCATTCGATGAAACCATTAAAATGAATAAAAGTATTATTTAACTTGCATGAGCACGTGGTGCTTGACCGTTCAAGAAATGATGTTCTGACACGATACATTGAAATATGGGTAGCAGATTTCAATTTTTAGAAAAAAAAATTTCACGTACACAACTATTAAAATTTTGTTTCTGAGCATTGTTATGCCTATAATGCTACTGACTGATTGATTGAACAAGGTATGTCTAATAAAGGTCGTTTTTAGAAATTTTTAGTTTATAACCATGCTATTCTTGCAGTAAAAGGGAAATATCAGGTATTTTCCCTCCTCTTGAAGTGTTTTTAAGCAAAGTTATGAAAAAAAAATTTTATCTGCCGTCTTGTATTGAAGATGTGTATTCCAGTTACTATTCAATTCATAAATTCTCATTTCAATACAAATTCAGGTATCATTTCGACATTCATAATGCACGTACCGATGATATTTGTTAACTTTTGGAGTTCAATTTGCCTCATTGTGTTTGCATATGTTGTTTCTTTTGTATTTTGTTTTACTTAACTTTGTAATGTAGTCAGTAAATCTAGGACACTTCGTATAGTTTCTGAATTATTTAATGCCAATTTTAATTTATCCCGTTTTTATTTATTTTGATATATATTAACATATTGTATGTACAACATACAATATATTAACATATTGTATGTTGCGTCGGGCATATGCTCGCTTCGATAACATTTCCCAGAGAGCCGTGTTGTACAAAGGTGTGCGCGAGGTTTTATGACTTTATAAAAATGTTGTTTTGTACAAAAGACCACTACAATGTATTTTATGTGGGTTCTTGATATTGTGGGATAAAGAAAATGGAAACACCTTTTAGCAACATAATACTCGCGTATGTAACATAATACAATACGTGAGTATTATGTTGCTAATATGCGAATGACATCAAAATAAGATAAAAACTGATAAAAATCATTTTAAGCTAATCATATAACACACAACATATTTGATTTCAAATAAGTACCCACTTGTACCGTATTGCCCACTTGTACCGTATATTACCCACTTGTACCGTAGCAATGTTAACTAGATCATGCATTACATTCATTAAGATTTTTTAAAAAACTTTTATGAAACATTAATATGAACAATATAATTTATTTTGTAGCAAAGTAGATTTCATTTACCTGCGTCTTTGGGAAACAGTTAGAGAAATGTATTAAATGGAAGATTAATCAAAAGTAAATAAGTTTGATACATTGAGACACTTTATGAACCAAGGCTATTGATAAGCTTTTTCTTTATTCAGTATTTTTTGGTAAAAAAAAGTATTTCTTTTCATTTACCTTTTTTTTAAATACTACGTGCAAGTAAAAATAGGAAAATAAACTAAATTACTAAATGAAGATAATCTATTAAATGCTAATTGAAAAAAATCAATGAAGTAATTAATTACGTAATTGACGTATGCAATAATTTTTATTCTACATAAAAATGATGAGGCGTCTATATTATAATAATTATTTTTTCTTTTTAAATATCATTATTAAATTTTTAGTACAATTTCTTACGGAAGTATCTGAATAATTATATTTGTATTGGTATTTGAAGTTTAAGGGAATGGGTTTATAAAAAATGATCATTTGTTTGTCAACACTTTAGGCATTTCGTTGGAAAATGTTAAAATTAAAATTTCTGGATACTTTTCCGATTGCCGGGAGGCAGCGGAAAACCACCGAAGAACATTATTTGGCGATTTTTCTCTTTAAAATCCCTGTAAGAAAGTTGACAGAATTCCACTATATTTGGCGATTTTTGTTGCCGCCCAGCTAACAGAACAGTACCATTTTCTGTTAGATACAAGGTAATTTCTTCCACGGCTCTTTTAATAAATCAGAATTAAAGATGATCTTAAAATTATCGCAAATTATCTCAAAGTTTTAATTTAAAGCAACAGACCAGAAACCTTGAAATTCTTATATTCTAAACCCTCATTTAAATCATTTGTAAAGGCTTATTCAAGCAGATTTCCTTTTCTTTAATTTTTTTTTTTTTCATATTGACTTTACGCTATCTTCTGAAAGGGAAACAACTTTTATTTATTGCATAGATAATAATGCTGATACTATGACATATGCCACCATGTGACGTCTAATGTAAAGATATGCAGCGAAGGGATTAAATTTTTACTCCACTTTGAATTTAAAATAGACTGTCGGTAAAAAGCAAACAGTTTCTTAAAACTTGGGAGTTTATGCATTGAAATCGTCTGCAACTCTGCCAAATAAAAGGAAACAGAGATCAGTTCTGGAGATGAGACTAATATTTATCGATCTCATTCGTGATATGTCTCAAAACTTGGAGAAAAAAAAAGACATGTTGGAAGCAGGTTGCGTTTGAATAAATATAAAACTGCCATGTTGCGTTGGAGAAGCGCGTAGTTTTACTTTTAAAATAAATACCCTCGCGCTGTGGAGTTCATTAAAATATTGCATCTCTCGAGTTTCTCGTCTGTGCTGTGATTTACGGCTTCGTTGTAACTCTCCCTGCCGGAACTGTGGAAAGATGCTTTGCTACTTTTGAAGGTCACCCTCGCAAACTAAAAATGGAAATTTAAAAAATTCATTTTTTTGTGTAGGAGTATTTTTATGGGAGATCTGGTTTTGAACCTGAAGTGGGTGCTATACGTATGTGCTAGGTCGTACCTACAAATTTGTCAACTATTTTAAATGAAAAGTGCAAATCCAAATAAAATATGCCGAATAAAATTAACCCTCCGGCTTTCTGGCACAGAGGTAGCGCGTCTTCCTCATGTTTTGGGAGTCCCGGGTTCGAGCCCTGGTTTGGGCATGGTTGTTCTTCTGTGTGCTATCTGTGAGATGTGTGACTGTGCCCCCCTGTAAAAAGGGGCTGTGCAAGCAAATGTGAGTGTGTAGCTAAGTCGTACTCTTGGCCCTAGTTGGCGGTACTTTAAAAACAAGCTCCTTTTGACTTAAATCTGCTGCTGTATCAGTGGGGGGCTTGTCCATGGAGTACCATAAGTAACAACAGCAACATAATTTTATCGATTCCTAGTAAAAAATCTGAAATTTCAATCTAAAGACTATGCGCGGCCAAGTTTCATCTTTAAAACTTGCTACAAATTGATAAAGTAAAAATTATAAATTTTATTAGTACAAAACAATTAATTTTATATAAAACTTGGCGAATTGTCTTATAAACAAATGATTAATTTACTTCAATTTAAAATGTAAATTCCATTTTATTAGTATATTGCGATGCCGGCTTTCTGGTATAGAGGTAGCGAGTCTACCTCGTGTTCTGGCGTCCCGGTTTGGGCATTGTTGTTCTTCTATGTGCTATCTGTGAGCTGTGTGACTGTGCCCCCCCTGTAAAAAAGGGCTGTGCAGGCAAATTTGTTGAGTGTGTAGCGGAGTCGTACTCTTGATCCTAGCTGGTGCTACTTCAAAAAACAAGAGACGCTCCTTTCGGCTTAAATCTGCTGCTGTATCAGCGGGAAGCTTGTCCATGGCAAGTGCCATAAGTAACAGCAACATAAAATTACCCGGATGAAACATGAAAATACCGACCGTTCTAATCAGCATTATTAAAGCTGCATTCCGACGACTTGTGGGTTTACGGATTTTGTCATAAATCTGCTAACTGGCCCATTGTATGACCATCTTTGCCTGTGTAGATCGGTCCGGAGTTGCCCGCAAATTGTAACTGAATCGAATAGACATGAAAGCACTCCGGAAAAACCACAAGAAAGTGGAAAGTGTGCATGTTTTCAGACGCGCATAAGTCATTGGAATTGGACTTATACAAGCTGTCTTTGACGACTTGTTTGTTCGCTCAGATTAATGACTGTTTTGGTTATTTAACAATTAATATGAAATACATGTTTTTTTTAAGATTTTGCCTTGTTATTTGAAACATCCGAAAAATATGAATTTAATTCAATCAGTCAACTGCAACTTACTATGGATACAGATTGAAAAGTGTAAATATTATAAAATAAAAGGGGAAGTAAAAATCTTACTTCGGAATTTATGCTAGACAAAATTCCTTTGTACGTCTTTGAATGTTTTTATGGACGAATTTGAATTTCATTGTAATATTAACACATTAAGGACCACGAATAATTCTGTAAGACATACGGTTGGGACCGCACGTTTTGGGGCAAACTTGTACGTTCTAAACATCTATCCGTAACGGACGAAAAGCGCAAAACGAGAAAACTCGTGATCAGTCTGCAGCAGATGGGACGTGAAACACGAGAAAACTCGTGAGTGGTCCGCATCAAATGGGATGTAAAACACGAGAAAACTCATGAGTAGTCCTTAATGTGTTAAGGACATTATTATTGATCATGTATTAAACCAAATTTAAAAAAAGTAATTTAAAATAAAGAAAAATAAGTACGAAAATAAAATTAATTTCATTACATTGCTGATTTTTAAATAAGTTAGTAGGTAATGCATAAACCAGTTTGTGAGTTGATAATTATGGATGTTAGGAATATCAATTTCCATAGGAAAATATTAATTCAATGATGAATGAATTAATATTTTTCTTGCTTGAACTGATATATTTCAGTTCAAGCACGGTCTCAATTCTGAGATGATTTTTTTCCTTCTCTGTTTGAAGTGCTCATATTCCATTATATAATCTTAAGTCTATCAAAAGGAAAAGACCGTTCAACGAAAGTTACGAAGGTCGTTTGAGTCTCCTGTGTAGCACTGTCATCCCACACCTTTTCGTTAAGTGTGCTTGAAGCGCATGCTTTGTCCGTTAGTTGGGCCGACCCAGATGGATTCGGAGACAGGGATATTTTATAAGAACATTCAAAACAAGTTCAAGCATAAATTGTTTAATAGCTATCTACTAAGCGAATATCTCTTTTATATATCCATGCCTTAAGAACCTGGGCTGTCATGGCGTGTTTGAGGGGTTGGGGATGGTTGCTTATCTTGAAAGAGAAATTCGATGTTTCAGTTATCTGAAGTAACTAAACTAAAATGATCATAAAAGCGAAAGGGGTATTGCCTAGTTCCAACGACCCGTCGAATCTTCATGAGGACCACGCGTTCCCCCATTTTAACCCTTTTGCGGTTTCTTGGGGGTGCTTTGATGTCTGTGGATGCGTCCGAAGTTTTCCCGAAAATTGTCGGTAAAGTGTCCAGGTATCAAAGGACCCCAAGAAACCGAGAGAGGGGTAAAACGGGGGAGCTCGTAGCCCTCATGAAGATTCGCAGGTCGTTGCAACTAGGCTGAATAGTGTATGTATCAATTAGGAGAGCAGAAATCAGAAAAAAGGGACGAGAAAGAATTCACGAAAATTAAATGCTTTACAAAAAATATGCGAATTTAGCATTTTAATTCCTGAGAAAAGGAATAAACACCTCAAGTTAGAGTTTAAAGCTACAAAGTAGCCAGAGTTTGAATACTTAGAAACATTTTTAGAGCGTATGTTAATTAGAAATTATATATAACTGAAAAAAAATCTATATAATATATAATAGCTTTTTTGCATCTAGAACACATGCGTATGAAAGATTTGTTTTTTGAATGCCTAGTCCTTTGACAGCTATTTAAATTCTATTTCTTTCAATTTTGAGCTTTTTACCGGTGCAAAGCCGATTTTGGCACGTACATAATCATCATCAATCATCATAGAAAGAGAAAAAGATAATATAATACATTTTAGTTAGTCCGTGTACTGAATTCAGTTTATCCTTGTTCTAAAAATAAATTATTTGCTAACTACTTCTTGAGTTCAAATTTTACTTTTATTTTAACCTATGAGTTAACCTACCGAGTTTTAATTTCTGTTACTTTATTTAGCAGGAAGCTGAAATATAATCTAAAACTCTCGTGGCTTAAATAAATATTTAATTGCATTTCTGTCAAACACGCTTTTGAAGATATATAAGCTTTGATTGCAATGCCTCTCGCTTTTTTTAAATCATATCAGCACATGTGGTTGTTTTTGGGATGAGGTTTTGGCGTGAACAAAAATGCGTGGGCAAATAATTGAAATTTTATCAATTGCACGAGCATCTAAAAAAATCAGCTTTTAAAAACGCGTTGCCATTGCATTAAAAAAATAAGTTTGACTACAGCAAATAAAACCTAGAAAAATGTCATTTTGAGTACGTGATTCTATGAAATGAAATAAATAGGAAATGTGATATTTTTTTTAACAATAAATGCGAAACGAAGTTTTTTATGATCGTTTGCTATACTTAAGTGACTAACTCAATGAAACAATTAAAATAATTAAAATTATAATTTAACTTGTGGGAGCACGTGGTGATTCAATTAGGGTTCAATGGGATGAGGTTGAAATTTTAACTTGTTGAATGAAATGAAAGTTGAAATTTAAAATTTTAACTTTCTCAAAAATAGGCCTTAGAAGACTCAAAAATATTGATAAATGGCTGCAATTTCGAAATAAAGACCTTTTTATTCTTCAATGTGCCACTTTTTGTTGAGATGATTTTTTCAGCTTTTTTAACTTTATGAAAGCTTTCTTCAAACTTGAATAAAAATCTTTAAAAAAATAGTTTGAATTGTTTGATTAATCTATATGTTTGCAAAATCTGCCACTTTTTGTTGGGATGCTTTCTTCAAACATTAATAAAAGTATTTTTAAAATTAGATTAGATTGTTTAATTAAGTAAAACGTTTTCACTGATTGGCCGTTCCAGAAATGATGTTCAGACATGATAAATTGAATTACGCATAGCAGATTTCAATTTTAATCTTTATTTTTCCTTCTGATTTCTATTTTTGTGACTAGAACATCTCTCCTTAATCATGAATTTAGATAGAAAATGAAAAAAAAAAATGTAAGAGAGAGAGATTAACCACTTCACATACAATGACGTGTTTGACACGCGCATCGAATGACTGAATTTTTATTTTCACGTCTGCAACTAAACAACAGAATTTAATTAAATTCGCAAAAATCAATTCGAAACGCTTTAATATCCCAAATGCTCCATATTTAATTAAAAAATCTAATTAACAATAAATGACCAAAATAGGATGTGTCATCTAATTAGAACGTTAAATAAATTCGTATGTCAAGTGGTTATGCATGTTTCTTAACGAGATGTACTCTTGTTTGTTTCCCGAAAATGTACAGTTCATAAATATCATTAGAAACAGTTTCAAATTTGCTATTTGCAGTTGTTTTCCCCAGTTATATTTGACCGACTTCTGGGAAAGACTGTTTTTCTTTATGCTATTTCTCAGCCCACCGTATATTTTGAGCCAAACTCAAAAATATTACCTAGTAAAATTCTACTCGAATCATTTTGTTTGAAAGAATTCTATTTGTATATAAACTTCGCCCTGGTATTTCGGCGAAACCTCGCTAATTTCGCGTATTTCTTCGCTCCATTGACCCACTAACACGCTCTTTGTCTCTCTTCGCACTTGCTCTGCTCGTGTCATGTTCTTTTTCCGCACGTCTTTCTGTTGCCTCATAATTTCGAAAAAGCAAACATATCCCGATGAGTTAAAGTTGTGCGGAACGATATATTTTTGGCTGTGTCTAAAAGCCGAGGCCAAGTGGCTCCAAGGGCGGAGACGCGAAATGGTTGATATCTGTCATCGGGGCTTACTGCACAATTTATGCGAATCACTGAATCTGTGGTGAAGACAGCGGTTGCAGTTTCCTTAACCCCTTAACCGGTTTGTTTTTCTTACTATCTAATAAGATGGCACCTTCTATTTTGGAATTATTTTCTTATTTTGATTCAATTGGAAATCCATGGAATACTTGGCTTATCTACGTATTCGAAGTCATTTTACTATTGAATTATAATTGTTATGAATGATTTATTTTTTGTTTACAACTATCAAAATTCGATAAATCCATGCACGAACGGCGAACGGGCAAACCGGTTAAGGGGTTAACTTTTTAAAATTTGCTTCGTTTTGTTCAAATTATCATTGAACCCTTTGCGGTCGGAAAAGTAATTCGATGCATAATTATTCATCTAATAATACATGGACCAGTTTATTACACCAAAAAAAAATACATGCTACTGCTTTGAGTTGCATTTCCCTGAAAAATAAATCTGCATCATTTTAACATTCTGTAAATGTTTTTAACAATTAAAATTTAAAAAAAAGGAATAAATAAAATGTCAAAATGGTGCATCTTCTTGAATGGCGGCCGAGAGTAGACATACGGCCGCAATGGGTTTATAATGCTCTTTTAATATTAATCGAGATTGATTTTGATTTTCAATTATTTATTTATTTGACAGTGATTATTTCATCCGATTTAGTAAATACAGGTGATTTTTGACCCCATCGTCGACCATCTCAAAGATGATACCCCCGCCCAGGGTATCTCAAGACCGTTTCGCCTAAAATTACTAAAATGTTGATTGTTGTTCTTTTTCTTCTTTATCTCCATCATGGTCTGACGGAGTCAGACCAGATCAAATAAACCGTTGATTCTAAGATGGTCGGTGACTGTCCAAGGTGATGAATAAATATCATTGACATTCCCGATGATCAGAGCTTTGACTCTGAAATACAAGGCATTAAAATTTCCTGGAGAGGAAAAACCTTAAACATCTTCAACATCTACTACTGTCTGTCCATAAGGAGATCTCTGCCCGACAGTCGTCTATGTTTACGGCGGGCGTTATAGAAACAGGTTACTGCAGGAAGAGTCCATTTCGCAGAGGTAGAAATTCATTCAAGTTTCTTACGTTGGCGCGTTTAGCGACTAATTGGCGGTATTGATATATTGCATTTAATTTTCGAAAGCAAATTCACTGGGCTGAAAATCATTTGTGTCCTTGGAATTTTGAAAATATATATTATTCCTGCTAGAATAATACAGAATTTCCTATCTGATTAGTGCAGAAAGAACAGAGTGAATTAAATAGAAAAACTGAATAATTATTTATATGTCTAACGACTGCACAAGAAGAAAAAAAAAATCAGTAGAATCCAGCATGACAAAAAATTAATTTTCCTTTTATTTGTTTTAAATTTATGTAACTACTTCAAATCAAATTCTCCGCAGCAAACGGGAAGTAATCTGTCTAATTCAACATAAAAATAATAACATAATAATCATAATTATTTCATAATTTTTATAAAAGGTTGCTTTTATTCTGTTACAAAGTAAAATATCCATTGTTAAATATGCTTAAAACCTCTCCAAAAAGTTTTTTTAATAAATGATTTTCAGCCCAGTGAATTATTTTTCGAATTAGCTTTCGAAAATTAAAGGCAATATATCAATACCGCCAAATTGGCGCTAAACACGCCAGCGTAAGAAACTTGAATGAATTTCTACCTCTGCGAAATGGGCTCTTCCTGCAGTAACCTGTTTCTATAACGCCCGCCGTAAACATAGACGACTGTCGGGCAGAGATCTCCTTATGGACAGACAGTATCCTCCTAGTCATTCACATATTCCTGAAAACTTTTCCAGCATCATGGATAAAAACACTCTCATCGTCGGTGATCTTAATGCAAAACACACTGCTTGGGGCTGCTCCCATAACAATGATCGAGGCATAGACATTCTTCATATGTTAGACGATAACGAATTTATGTTCCTCAATGGTGGAACTCACACCCATACCTCCTATAGTTATAACACCCCTGAAGCCATAGATTTAACAATGACTAGTATCCAACCATTTCCACAATGCTCCTGGTCGGTTTTAGATAACATCGGAAGTGACCACCTACCAATTCGTATAGAATTTAAGAAAAAGTAAAAAGCATATTTCCCAAATGAAAAATTTTGGAACTTCAAGAAAGCTAACTGGACGACTTTCAGAGACTCAGTTGATAACGAATTGGCCCTGAATCCTATTACAGACCGATTACAGTTGATTGTTCTAAACTATTCCATTCGAAACTTCATAAATAAATCAGATTTGTTAGCATAAGATAGAAATTTATTTATTTACTTACTTAGAAGTTGAAATGTCAAGAGTATTTTATAGAATGTGATTCCTGAAAACCACAAGACTATAAAATTTAAATTTCTCAATTTTTGAAATGTATTTATAGAGCGAAACAAAATAAAATACTGTTATTAACGTCATTTAAATCCTTTTGAAAGTAGAACTAAAAATTGAATAGGATCATGAATGATCTCAATGGAATTAATAAAAACCCTTTTATTGTCTTCACTTTGGTATTCAGAATTACAGCTGTGAATCTGAGAAATTGAACTCGATTTCTTCTGGTAGTTTATGCTTGCGCGTCTCTGAAGATGCCGCTCGACCTCGACATTTTGATAAATTTCCGCGTTCACCCTGAACTCGAAAAAAATAAGTAAACAAAGAAATTAGTTTTAAGATTTTGTTGGCGCTATTTTCCTTGGTCAATTCAAAAGAGAAACGTGGGTAAAATTTAATATGCCGCCCTAACACCTCTTCCGCTGATCTGCATTAAATTCTTTTCAAACGTTTTAAACAGAAGTTTGTCTTTTTGTACTGGTATGTGAATTCAGCAACTCGAAACTTCTGTTGTTGTTGTTGTTGTTTCTAATGGCACTTGCCTATGGACAAGCTCGCTGCTGGACCCAGCAGCAGATTTAAGTCGAGTGAAGCGTCTCTTGTTTCAAGTAGCGCCAACTAGGGCCAAGAGTACGACTTTTGCTACACACTCATCTCATTCGCTTGCACAACCCCTTTTTACAGGGGGGCACTTTCACACATCTCACAGATAGCACACAGAATAACAACCATGCCCGAACCAGGACTCGAACCCGGGACCTCCTGAACACGAGGCAGACGCGCTACCTCTGTGCCAGCAAGCCGGCTCGAAACTTCTATTTGGAATAAATAAACTTAGCATGTGATTTAGGTACAAGAATTTAAAGC
>JAOUZG010033162.1:1518300-1564556 GCA_026289955.1 Argiope argentata
CGTTCTCTTCTTGTGAGGTTATTCAACTATTCTCAAACAAATCCGGCATTTTTGCAGAAATTACGAATTATTTATCAACTTGAATTTAATTTTAATTCGCATCTAGCTATCTATTTTAATAATATTTCCTCGAATAGATATAAACACTCTTGAAGGAAAATATATTAAATAATTTACTAATGCACACATCTTATTTGTATATAAAAATATAATTTAAATTTGTTTATGTTTTTATGAATTGCATTTTCTGAAATTATGTAAAGTGTTATGAAAATGAGTTCGCAATCATTTTTTCTGTATTTAATTAGAGTCAAATGTGATATTTATGTATTTTAATATTTTATTTTGTACTGAAGATAAAACATTTTTTTAAAGGAGTTTCTATTTTTGATTTATAGATGGCAGCAGTATGCAATTATGTATTCTAATCATGATAAAAGTAATATGGAAATAAGAGTTTTACGTAAATGACGTATCATTACAACATATAATTTTGAATAGTTATATTTATTATAATAATTATTAATATGGATAATTTATTTGAAGTCAACCAATGAGGTGAAATATTAAAAGAACGAATTGTTATTAACAATTATTCCTCGGTGATTTTTTTTTCATTTATTGCATCATTATCATATTATACGTGTTTTTTATTTTTATCTTTTTCATGAGACATTTGTGAATGTGAGAACAAAAAAAAAAATTGTACACTGCTTCGCATCTTAAACATAAAAGAAAACGAAATGAAAAAGAATTCTTGAAAACTTATTCGTGGAAAATATTTTGATGAATGCATTTTCTTAAATCGCGTTTCAGTTACACCTTATCAGTTTTATTTCAGTTATGACATTGAATTTCCAATGAGAAAATAGAAAAAAAAAATACACATTTCCATATTATGAGTTGTTGTTTTTTATCTTTAAATAGCATCTTAATCACCAGTTTTTTTATGGAAGAGAAAAGGCACATTGTAGGGTACATAAATTTCCTTTTTAAAAAAAAAAAATTAACAGAGTTAGATATCACAAAGAATGCGTTTCTGAGCATGATTTGTCATCTTAATATTTTTTATGTATGTCTATCTGTCTTTGCAAAATGTATACTTTTTTTCTTCTTCTTTTCAATTGCATATTTTCTTTGTATCGTAGTTTACTTCTGTGTTATTTAATGATGATAATAATAATAATAAAAAGAATGGAATAATTATAATTATTACTGTTTGTTATTTTAACATTAACAAAAAATGAATAAAAACTTGAGCCTTATTATCATGTCAAAACAAGGTGTTGTTTTTGGGATGAGGATTTTGGCGTCAACAAAAATCCGCAGGAGAAAATTGAAAATTTTTAACCCGTAGGTGAAAAATAAAAATAATAATTCGTTGGCGAAAAGTAAAAAAATATATTATCTGCACGAGCATCTCAAAAAATCAGCTTTTAATAACGCGTTGTCCTTGCATTTACAAAAGCTCTGATAAAAAAAAAAGTTAATGACTGCATCGAATGAAACTTAGAAAGATGTCATTTTGAGAGCGTGATTATACGAAATGAAATAAATAGAAAATGTAAAATTTTTTAAACAGTAAATGCGAGACAATTTTTTTGGATCGTTTGCAATACTAAAGTGACTCATTCGATGAAACCATTAAAATGAATAAAAATATAATTTAACTTTCACGAGCACGTGGCGCTTGGCCGTTCAAGAAATCATGTTCTGACGTGATGCATTGAAATATGCATAGCAGATTTCATTTTAATCTTTCATTTGTTTATTTATTTGTCATGCCGATGTAAAACCCGTTTTGTTTTACTTATGGAAAAACCAATAATTACCGTTCAAATTGTTCTTAATGTGGCTGTACTTAATTTTCTTGTTTTCTATCATAATATTTTCCGAAAATGTCAACTTGCAATCATCTCTTTGTCTTCAATACGAATAGGTTTTTAAGTATGTAATTTATATAAAAGAATTTCAATACTATAATCACAGCGGTATTTTGCTCTCTTTTAACCAAACAATGACATTAGCGAGTTGGAAATCACGCTCTTACTTCGGACAATACAACGTGTATTTCTCAGAAATAACTTGCTGATTTATGAAATCAAAGACCCTTGGATAATTTATCACCATTTCCTGCAAAGACACTTTTAATCCTGAATGTTTCCTTTTAAGCGCTTTATCTGATTTGCCGCTTTTCCTCATGAGGTTTTATTTTCCTTTTATTTTTGCCAATTTTACTTGGAAAGAATTTAACGGATGAAAGCCTTTTTGCGATAAAATTAACTCTGTCGTTTTCTATTTTGTATTTTGATGATAAGTTAATTTTTTGTGGGATTAAATTTTATTTTTTCACTTAAATCAGCCTTAGCAACAAATTTTCTGGTCTATAAAAATGTAACTTAAAAAGCTCTTTTCATAGGCTTGTATTATGGTTTGTATTATGGTTAGTTATATGCAGTATAACTTTTTTAAAGAAACATTTTATTAAAAAAAATTATTATTATTTTGGAGCCCAATTCAACTAGGAGTCAGTTTTCTTTTGTAGCATTGCAATACAAATATAGAAAACATCGAACCCAAGTCATGTTTATTATATTTTATATGAGTTTTTTTTCCTTTCTTCCGATAGCCCTTGTTTATGAAAATTTATTATTATTATTATTTTGGAGACCAGTTCAACTTTGGAATCCATTTTCTTCTGTAGCATTTCAATCCAAATATAGAAAACAGAGATCCCAAGTCACGCTTATTATATTTTATATGAGTTTTCTTTTCTTCATTTTTTGGATAGCCCTTGTTTATTAATAATTACTTTCGTATATCGATAGTATCACACGCACACACACATACATAGAGAGGGGTGTGGCATAGAGAGGGGATGCCACCTCTGGTATCGTCCACGTTATCTAACCGTGGTTCAAAATAACCTTAGTGTTGCTTTAAAAAACAGAATGTTAATATACTTAAACTATAAACTATGGAAATAGTGCTATTCTTCCGACAAATGAGAAAATTTTCATTAGTGTCATTTTGTTTGCATTTTAAAAATAAGCATTCTGAAGATTGGTTTTATACATATTAAAGCTAAATTTCTTTTTAAATACGACTAATTATAAAGGAATGCTTCGAAAAAAAATGTTGACATTATAAGATCATTCACTCTAAAAAATAATTTCTTTTCTGCTTATTAAAACTCACGGGTCAGTTTGATATGAAAAGCTAATCAATGTATACGAAATCGAGCTGTTTCTTGTGCCTTGCGCAGACTGGCCTTTGGCCGCAGTGGTCTGATTTAATTATCATAAGATGATCTTGATTTCGAGTTAGGCTTATCAGTAATTACACCGTGTATGCCGGCCTTAAATATTTCATGGAAAAGCAATCGAAAATTTTGAAAAGTCAATGTAGCTTTTCATGCCGTTTCAATTATTATTCTGTCTTTTACTATTTATTTGTTACTTCTTTTTCTTATTATTTATCGCTTGTATTTTTCTTTAATAAATATCATGCCTATCGATAGATATTTCTGATTTTTAATTTTATTGAAAAACATGGAAATGTCAAATGAAAAACAAGTTTTTGTCTTTCGAAAATACGAAATGTTTACAGGATATCCGTATTTAATTTCAAATTATATATATATATTTAAAAATAAACTGTTTTTCGTTATATCTGCGTCTAACCCTTAACTGCCAGACGATCTTATCATTTTAATAATAAATTATTCAACATTGTTCGGCAATTCGAACGATAGAAATCTTGACGATTTAGAAAATCGTCAGACAAACTCATTGTAATCATTTTATGAATATTGTTTCTTCTTTTTTTAAAAATATAAAGTAAAACTGAAATAAATCGTTTTTTAATTATAAAAAAAATTAGATAGCCTGACTTTCTTTTCTGTGCTCTAATTTTCGATTTTCGAGGCCGAGGCATTTTTTTTAAAACTTCAATTCCGAAAAAAAGAAGAAAAAAAAAAGGAATTATTAATCGATTTTCTCATGCATTGTACCAAACATTACAGAAAGTCGATAAGCCTTCTTTTACGCAAACTTTTACAAGGTCTATTATTATCTACTAAACCTGAATGCCGTACAATTAACATAACCCTGACATAATTTTCATCCTCATTTTCTGGAGATAAAATTTCATATTTGGAATTTCTCTTTTTAAAACAACGCGACTTTTTACTTTTTGTTTATAAACAGTACGATCGTTTGCTGTTTGGCTTGTAAACAACTTGTCAATCAGGTGGATAGACATGCTTCACATGGTTTGTTTATCTTGATATGCAAGTTTTAGTAAGCTCACTTCTACAAGTTTTACAGACGAATTTTCCTTGGCTTATCAATTACTAGTTTTAAAACTAAATCGGATTAACATATAACAAGTTCCAGAAATAAAATTTTTTACTTTAAGCCTTTATCGTTATGTATAGTAGATATAAATAGCTTTCCTGTGCAATGGTAAACGCAAGCATGGACAATGCCATTGATGCACTTTTGATTTTTGGACTCCTGCGTTTCACTCGGATTAGTTTTGATATGGACATCTGATGTTTGAAAATTGACATGGAATGGTTTTGATATGGAAATTTGATGTTTGATGCTAGAAAATGGATGGATGAATTTTCTTTGATGTATCTTATTTTTTAAAGCCGTAAATTTCATACAGATGATCGTATAGTTAGCTTTGGAAAAAAGAATGAATTTTTTAAAAACCGTTATTGTTTTATAGACTTTTCACATATTTTTAATATAGCCATGTTGGGCATCACCGTTTATATCAGTTATGTTTTCTAAAACTAAAGATACCTAAAATTTTGTATCTTTAGCTCAAATAAGGTCGAATTTTAGGATCTGAGAGTGCTCTTCTTGATTTTTTTGATATATAAATAATATATTGTTAGAATAACAATTCGTGTCTGTCTCTCTATATAATATATACGTATCTAAAACTGAAGATGCAGTCCTGGAGTTCTTATTCTTCATATTTCTCAAAAATTGTCCAATTTTTATCTTTTGTTAAGATTTTTTTGTCCAAATCATAGCGAATACACTATATAGTGAACTGAGTAAGAAGGCAGAAATCTGGAGAAAGTGAGCCATAGAAGATATTCTGATCTTATATACTTTCAGAAAAGAATTTGTTGACGCCATTTTTGTTCCTTGAGCTAAATTAAACAACTAAAATGCTAAATTATTCTTATGTAGCTATTTAAAGTATAAAATATTTATATTTAAATTTATTAATGTTTACTAATTAAAGAAAGTAATATTCTCTGTAAAAATTGTATTAAAACTTTATAATTTTCTTGTAACATTTTTTTTCTGTGAATGTTCGCTTTTTTTATTGTTATTAATTCTGTTGCTTATCGCTCAAAGAATGTTTTCGAAAAAGGAATTGATAAAAAATATGCGATATTTATTCGCGAACCGCTTAGCAACAAGCTGTCTGGAAAGTAAAGGTGTAATTTTTAATATCAATTTATCAGTATGAATCTTTTGAGCATACTAGATAATTAAAAAGAACCAAAGTCCGTATTCTTTCACGTACCAAATTAATCATTTTTTATTAATTCTAAATATAGAACTTTTTGTGTCGCAAAACCGGATTTAACTTCATTCCATATCAAAATATTTTAAATTATTATTTCACTTAATATTAACCGAAATTTATAACCACTTTTTTTTATCTCGCTACTTGTAATAATTCATTAAAGTTTATTATTTCCTCTAAACAAAATTCTTTTATATATTTTAAAGAATTTATTATATCAAATGAATTTTTTTTACGATTTATTCTACGTACAATAAGTGACTTTTTGTTTGTTTATTTATTGCTCATGGCGAAAACTTAAAATTATTAGACTCCGTGAAGATTACTCACTTTAAAAATGTTTGATATGGCATTTTTTTTGAAATTTTTTTATCTCATTAAATTTATGAAGCAGATTCTGTTTAAGCTTTCTCTTTCCCCCCTCCCAATCCTGTTTCTATGGAAATATGCGACGCCGTCTGCATAATAATATAAATCCTTAATGCTGAACTAAGTAAGAACCGCTCAACAGTACGTGAAATACACTTCTATCTATGCATTATTAATTTTTTTTTGGTATTTACGTGTTAGACAGTCTTCGCCAATTGTCGCCAACGATTTAGTAACTTATTGGCGACTGATATAAATTTGATTGATAAAGATCAACGGATTACACCATTGCCGCATTGCCATAATTGGCGGCTTAGCATCTCATTGTCGATGACTTCTAATTTGGTGATAAAGTTGGACTGTCTAATACGTAAGTATCTTTTTTTTCTCTTTTCATTACCTTTTTCACATACACACTCACACACACACCATATTAATTTTTCATGATTATCATTTGATTTATACCTTCATAGAAAATTATCAAGATTATATTCAACGAATTCATTGTAATGGAATCCAATAGTTTCGTATGTTTAGTTCTAGATCTGTATTTCCACCGAGGAAAAAAAGATTTAATTGCCGTTAGAAATTATATTTTGTGTTGTTTGAATCTATACCTGAACTTTTAAAAGAGTGACTTCAAAGTGGAATTCAAATTTTTAAATATTCTAGTTTGTTTAGTTAAATTTAATAAAACATTTTTAAATTTAACTATTTCTTTTAAAATTTTAAATGAAAAGAAAAATTTTCCTTTTATGACTAAAATTCACCAAGTTATGAACCTTTTCATATGATTTTTACACGATTTTAGACCATTTCAATGTTTGTCTAGAAGAAGTTCTAGACAAACATTCAAACTTTCCTCGAGACTTCTGTTGATAGACCACAATTTAAATTTTCATAAGTCAATTAAATTTTGCTTGTGAAGATTTACAGGGAAAAAAATCAAAAGAAGGATTTTTTCATTTAAAAGTTTAATTTTAATAGAAAATTTTACTACATATGTCTAATAAGACATAAAAATTTAGATTTATTAAATTTTTTATCTATATCTTAAATGACTAAAATAATACTTGATTACCTCATTTAAAGCATTTTCCCAACCTGAAAATATTTGTCTGTATCTTTCACTATTTAGAAGTTAGTGATTAGGGCTTGTTTACTGCATGCATTCGTAGATATTCACTTGCTGAAATATGTAAAAAATATTAGTCAAATATTACTTTTATGTTCTCGTTAAATTATGTTTTAATTTAAGGGAATAAATTCCCTATTTAATCTTTTTAACTCATAACTGCTGATTATGTTCCATATATTTCAGTTATTTAGTGTCAGACTCGTTTTTTTAATCAGACGATTACGAGTTCGATCCGGCCTCCTGGCATAGGGGTAGCGCGTCTTCCCCACGATTTGGACGCCCTTGGTTCGGGCAAGGTTGTTTTTTTTGTGTTCTATCTGTAAGGTGTGTGGATGTGCCCCACCCGCCCCTGTAAAATGGAACTGTGCAAGCAAATCTGATGAGTGAGTAACAGAAGTCGTACTCTTGGCCCTAGTTGGCCCTACTACAAAACAAGAGACACTGATTAGGCTTAAATCGTTGTCTATCTTAGTGAAGTTGTTCATAGCAAGTGCCATAAGAAACAACAACAGCGAGTTCGATCCTCTAAGGTTCCCTGTAGACCTGTTTAACTCTATGCTCGAGCGCCAAATAGCGATGAAATGTCCCCAGGTCGTTATTGTGGGGAAATTTGATGCATTAACTACCTTCTCAGTTGTCGATCTTATCATCAGTTCATGGTTCATATAAGAAACTAATCAAACTTTATTTGAGATACTAACATAATTAATAAAATCATAAATTTTTTTCGTAAATTTATTGTTATTGTTATTATTATTATTTTTATTACGTTGTCTAGACAGAAGCATATTGTGGAAACAAACTAAGTTAGATTTGCCACAATTTTCCTTATTTGAATTTTGACGATAACAAATCTCGATGGATTATTTCCAATTGACAAATCTCAGTATACTTTTTCTTTTCGTCCGTATTTAACAATAGTACTGTTGTTACATTTATTTTCGACAAAATTCGAGGAAGGAAGCTTATATTAAAATGCTGTTATTATAATATGTCTTTCCCTGTAGAGTAAGTCACTTTACGAATCTTAAAAACAACTAGTCTGTAAAAAGGCAACTGAAAAAATTCGTATTTCCTTTACGTGAAAAAAAAAGTATAAAATAATGTATACTATCTATGAAGTCTACCTTTTTCAAGTGATTGATTGCTAGTTGTTATCGATTTTATATTTTAATCCTTAAAAATTATTGATAAAAAAAACTCACTTGAAAATACGACTGTACTTTCCTGATATCTTTCGATTTCTCTTTAAAGATATTTATTTATTTAAAAAAAAATTTTGGTGACGGTTTTTAAAATCAGAACATTCAGAGTTTGAAAGCGGATATCATTGTGTGGACGAAATAAATAAATAATAATAACTGCTCTTGCTCTGGTAATTGTATAGTTCGCGAATGGAAGAAAAACGCTGTGAATGCATTGTCCATAGTTATTACAGCAATTCAAACCCTCTTCTGTTGAGATTATAAAGTCAGTGACCCGGTTAAAAACCATGAGAAGAATGTGGACGACGCCCATTTAGATATTGTTCTTCGGATCCGTCACCTTTGACTATGTGATCAGCTGTCGTGATTCGCTGAAAATGATTTTTTTTTTAAAAAAATCGTTTGCTGTTAATCAATGTATTTTTCATTTTTCGACTTTTTTAAAAAATATATAGAATTATTTAAAAATATAATATTCATTCTGTGAAAATCATTTGTTTTTTTTCCCCCACCGAATATACGATCTGTAATTTAGTTTATTTTTTAATTACGTGTGGCAAAATTAATAAATTGGATGAAAACACTTGGAGTAAGAATTAATAATCATTATTATAAAAAGAGCCGATTTATTAAAAAAATAATTGGCTGAAAACTTCCAAGTAAAAGAATTAATAATCATCATTATAAAATGAACTTATTCATTTTGGAATTTCAAAATTTAATGTGTTTATTTTGATATAAACTACTTCCAGATAAGATACTTCATTTAAGAATTCTTATTTAAAAAATTATCCGATTTTTAACTTATTTTTACCAATTCTGTTCTTAAAAAATTTTATGAATTCTATTAAATAATATATTATATTATTCTAACATAATTTTGTTATACTGCGTCTAGTAGGTAATGTTTGATTAAGAAATTAATTAAATTAACATTTTAACAAAATACCAATAAATAATAATTATAATAATGTGTTATAACCTCGACTTTTTTTATTACACTAGGAAGAATGATATGCATCAAAATCTGCTCTTAATGACATTGTTAAAAGGTGAATTACTAATAACCTTAAATGAAGTTCTCATAAATCTAATATTTGCATTCAACAACAACAAAAAAAAAAAAACCCTGAATTTAAAATAGCCTGTTAAAAAACACTGTTCAACTTAAGATCACGAAGTGAAAACATTTAAATATAAGCGAAGAAGGAAATTTCTCCAAATAATATTTAACTTCTTTAAAAATTGAATCTATGCTTTAGAAAAATGATGACTTGAAATAGAAAGAAAAATGACAGTGGAAAATATAAAATGGATAGTTTTATATCTGTTGCATAGTTACAAATATAGCCACTTCGTTTTATTCTCTGTTTATCCAGCTGGAAATTTCAGACTATCTATAATCCTTTCCAATAAATTTATTGTCTTCACAGAATCCTGGAAATCTTAGTATCAACGTATCGAATAATTACGTGCAATTAAAAAAAATCTTATTGAGGTTTTTTTTTTAAATATATGTTTGAACTTTTAAGGCTATTGTTGATTCTGTTAAGACTCTAACAATAGATAATATAGTTTTAAAATAATAGTTAATAAAGTTGTTTATTATCTATAAATGACGACATACAAAATGCATGAATAAAAATCATCAGTGTTATGAATTTACACCATTAAGCCTAAAGCTACTAGGTTTGGCTGGTATCGTGGTTAATAGAAGCACACTAACAATTTTCAATTTTAATCAGATTTCAATTAATTTTTTAAAAATAACCTAAATGCCGTTTTTTTTCCTCATGAAAACCTATTTCGTTTTAATAAACAAACAAATTTTTATTGATACGTATATATTTTTTTCTTTTTTGTAGATTTTTAGATGAATTATTTAAAATACTGTGATGTTGCTCATTTTTTCAAAAACAAAATTCAGTTTTAAAATTATAACTGTTATCTAATTTATTGCAACTTTATTAACTTTGCATCAGATTATAGGCCTAAAATAATTTCATAATTAAAAAAAATTCCGAATTTATTATGGTATCTTTTGTTTTATGTTTATTCAAGAAAATAAGATATAACATGAATTTGACTACTGTAACTTTAACCTGACCTAATTAAATATTTCCCCTTATTTCCTCTAAAGTTAAAAAAATTCTTTCAATTAAAATTCTTTTCAAGAAACTAATTTGCTTGTGGTAATATTTTTCAACATTTAATAACTGATTTATATATATTTACCGAATTTACGTATGCACATTTTTCAGATTACACATCAACTAATCCATATCAAATAATTAATAAAACGATTAAATGATTTGAAACACCAGCTGATGTATTTTTCTTGTTGCCACTTTTCGAAACAAGGTTAATTCTTCTTCCAAACATTTTCATCAAGGTATTTTGAAAGGATTTCTTTTTTCAAAGTCGTATTGCTTCACCCTTGAGAGAAATATCATTGGCTATGAGTGAGTTGTTGAGCGTTTAATCCCTGTCACGTTGCAATTTTCTGGCTTTCTCGCAACTTGTTTCCGAAATCAGCAAATGTCGCACCACTGACTAGTGCCGATTTCGTTTCCGCGATTGCCTTCGAAGTTGTTTCAGCTGCGTTCGGAAAAATCCATTCAATGGCCAAAACTTGGCAGCTGAAATAACTTTTATTGCTTCTTAACAGAAGAATTCATCGGCAATTGTTCGAATATGATATAAATGGAATTTTATTTAAGTTCCAAAGCGTGCAACCGGTAGCTTAATACATGTTTATTTGTTGTGTATTTTATTGTTTCATACATGAAGTAAGGGAAAAAAGAACCGTTGGGAATTTCAATGATGATGATTTGATGGATTTGTCTTTTTAAACCTTGTTAAACATGAAATTTTTTTTCTTCTTCTTTTCGGAATAATACCTGCCTGTGAACACAATAATTTTAAAAAAAGTTAGAAGGTTGAAATTTTGTATGTTATTATTATGTAACTTGACTTTAATACCTGTAACCGTATCTCTCATGTTTTTGTGTAAATTTAGCCGTTTTCAAATTATTCTCGTTTTGATCTTAACTGCGAAAATTTGATTTTTTTTCCGTTTCATTATTTTATGTTGGATTTTTCGAATAAAGTTTGCTATATTTTTTAAAAGAACACAATAATTCAAAAAAAAAGTTAGAAGGTGTAAATTTTGTATGCTATTATTATGTAACTTTAATACCTGTAACCGTATCTCCCATGTTTTTGAGTAAATTTAGCCGTTTGTAAATTATTCTCGTTTTGATCTTGACTGCGAAAACTGGATTTTTTTTTCTCATTTCGTTATTATACGTTGGATTTTTCGAGTTAAGTTTACTATATTTTTTTAAAATTTCGTTACAATTGCAATGTTTACGTGCTCATGAATATGAGAAACATAGCTTGATGGCAATGAGTAGGTAGTTATTACTTTATTTATTACTTTGTCATTAGAAAGTTCTAAATTTTGGACTAAAACTGCCGACGAATTAACTATGCATTAATTTTTATCTGCGTATATCGGAAAATAATTGTGATAATCATATTTGATAGACATAGATAAATATAGATAAGATATAGATAAATCATATTTAACTAATGGATATAACACCATATTTCTGTATATGAAATTTTGGTCCGTGCATATTTTATCTACATATAATTCGTATTCGTAAAATTTTTATCTGTGTATATCTGAAAATAATTGTGGTATAAGCTATATAAATCATTTTTCACTTAAGCATATAACGCCATATTTCTATATATCAAATTTTGGTCTGCGTATATTTTAGCTTCGTATAATCCGCATTTGAAATTTTTTTATCTGTGTATATCTGAAAATAATTGTGCTATAAGCTAGATAAATCATATTTAACTAATGGATATAACACCATATTTCTATATATCAAATTTTGGACTTCAACAGCCAATCAGGGGGAGAGTCCACATTAATTTTCAATAATCAAATGTTTATGACGAAACTGGAAACAAAATGCACCATAAAATAGATCTACAAATACATTTAAAAAAAAAATCCTGAGAAGTATACTTCCCGAGTTCTCCTAACTGTCTTTACAATCTATCCATAAAACAAATAATCATAAATAATTATGCTAATGATAAGCATTTTAAAAATTAAATATTTGAAAAAAATATTTTATTTATTTATTAAATGACGGAAAGAAATTGGCATGATTTTTTCGGGGGGTGGGGGAGGGCGGTTGTTTACAAAATTGTGTTTGCAATAGATCTGTTACTTAAACATTGGCTTAAATAACTTGTAGTTTTATTTAGAAAATGTTTTATACTTTTATTTCATTCAAGGTGTATACAATATAAGTGAGATAGTTTTTAAAAGATTTTTTTCTGAAACTTTATTTTTTAAGATGTGTACTACCAATGTCAAATAGATATCATTTATCAAGTAATGATAGCATTAGCTGAAATAAACTTATAGTAGGTGATTTATTTCGTTCTAATTATTTTACCGATTTTGAAAGATATATATTTAAAAAAAATCTATTTTAATTATATTGTTTTACATAGGATATGTAATTTTAGCAACAACTAATTCGTCATTTCTTGTAACATATGATTGTGATTAATAAAATTTGAATTTCCGAATATATTTATGTACGAGTGAATGAATCACATCGCCTTTTTCGAAATTTATTATGGGCAACCTTGAACTGATTTATGTTGATTGCTCATTTACTGTTACTGCACCTTTCGTAAAACGTTTTTACGACATTCTCGATTTCCTCCAATTGCAATAGGCAGGAAACCGAAAACCTATCGCTGTAAACAGCAACTATTTTCCCTCTGATATCATCCTGTATGGAAAACGATTAATATTTATGGTTGTATTTGAAAACTAATCAATCAGTTTAAAAAATAAATATGTCCTCTTATTAGTTATTTACATATTTTTTTAAGAAATTCAACCATTAATTATTGGAGAGGATTGAACGCCCAAATTGTTATTTATATATATAATGCAAAACATTTAAATTATTTGTTGAAAGCAGATAGCAGAGTCGTGGCCGAAATCATGGAGAAGACTGGTTCAATTTTTAAATTCGTTTTATTCCACCACGGGAAGCAGGCATTATGTACAAGCAAAAGCAACGTACACAACACAGAACGACACAAAACGAATTGACAAAAATTCTGATTACATTTTTATCCCTCTGAATTTATCCCTTCAGATTTTAAGAGGGATCTTTGACGCATGTCAATCACATATACAGCTAGTGCAATAGAATCGTAGGGATCTTTTAATGGCATTTGCAAAGCTGTCTAATTTCTATCCCTACACTTGGAGTGTGGAAAAGTAGTCGACGTTTAGCTGATTTAGCAATTTCACAAAGTTTCTGTTGAATTAATTAACCAGAACGAGTGGAATGGATCAGGAAATAAGAGGATTTTTTAGAATGATGTTACTATGACTAACTGAAATTGGAAATTAAGAAATTAATTTGAATTTAAATTGAGAGTTTAAATTATTATTATTATTATATATACACTGGTAATTAATTATAACTTCTCTTAAATAATATTTTGAGGTTTTTTACCAATGAGCTGCCTTTGAAAACAAATGTATTATTTAAAATATTTTACGTATATAGTATTTACAATGATTACAAATCGAAATTTAAGATATAGTGTAAATTAAGTACTGTTCAGTGTTTAATATGTAACGTTTGCAATAATGAGTTATGTTGTGTAAATTAAAAATTTAATCTTAGGTATTTTCATTCGTAGACTCAATCAATTGTTAATGTTTTAAAGCTCCTGTTCCAATTAATTTAGACAAAATTGAAAAATGCAAACCATGATAACTCATCCTTTTGAATATAATAACGATTTTTTTTTTCAGCAGATACTGCTTGAAAAAATTTAATATGCTTATCCCGAGAACCAAAATAAGTAGACGCAATACAAAATAAGTAATAAGTAAAGCAAAATAAGAAGACGCAATTGAATAGAAATGGAAAAAAGTTATTCTTTAACTATGACCTCTGTACTGGTTATCTGATGTTTCCAACAAGGCTATCTTTTTTTTCAATCAATATTTTTCATAATATAATTCCTTATTAAATAATTTCACTTTATACTTGTAAAAATTTAAATTTGAAGAATGTTTTTTTCTTTTAAGTTTTTCAATGTTATTTCTTGCTACCTGAGATGATGTGTCATGTTTTTAATATTTAAATACAACTAGTTGCTTTCTTTAAAAAAATATAGTAATTAAAAAACATAGTAATAAAAATTCTAGCTACCTGAAAAAAATATTCTGATTGTATATATTTTTTGAATTGTTAAAGTCATTATTATCTGAGCGACTGGTTTTAAAAAAAGCTCTTTTTTTCAAAGTATTGATATATTAATATTTTTAAAGAATGAACTTTTTTTTATTTTACATTTATATTACAAAATGTATGTTTTGCGAATTAAAAAAAAATCGGTTTGGTGATTGATTCAAAAGTCGTGTTCGAAATGTAATGAATATCTTTTGGAATTGTCTTTAACTGTACAAAAGTTATTTCAAGGGAAAATAATTATTTTGAAAAAAAAAAATGCCCGATTCACATATAAGATAATATTTATCGTTCCGATGTCATATTAGGGTCCGCATTGTCTTGTCATATCCTCACCCACACATTTCATCCAGTGTGCCTTTTTTTATTATTTGCGAACAAAATCTTTTATCTCTGCTTACATAAAATGAGCCGCAGACGAATCTGACTCATGCGAATTTTAAACTCATTCTTATCAAACGATGATTGACGTATTCTTTCGGATTTCCTCTCGACAGGCCCATGTCACTTCTTGTTTCTCGTTTTTATTCATCCAACGCATCACCGTCGGAACAGCTGAAAGTTAATAGAGCGATTTAACTCACTACAGAAAAATCCTTTAGCCTCTGTGGCGTGATCTTTTTTTCCTCGAATACGTTTCGGCTGTGACTTGTGCTACTAGCTCCGAGTGGAATATTTGGCGATTAATTCGTTCAGCCAACCATGCTCGGGCAATTGCCGGACCAGATCTGCAGCTCGCTGTCAGTCGGTTCTCTACCATTAGCGCTGGCGGACGCGATGAGGAGCAGGGTCGTGAAGGCCCGTCGGGCATTTTTTATTCGTCTTTCCAATTTTTTGTCGCGTCCGCCCCTCCTGGATGTGTTTGCCCTCGTCCATCGACATGCCACCAACGAGCAACAGGTGGAAGAAATTCTATCCCTCTTCGGGGATTGGAAAATGGAAATTTTGGATTACGCGTGGAAGTTGGCGAAAGAAGAAATGTCTTTGAATAAACTCGAAACGGTCGTGAAGAGTAAGATTGTGGCCCAATTCGCAGATCATATTCATCATGCTGTGACGGAGTTCTGTCCACTCTGTCGGCGAGAAAAGTAAGTCATCTCCTGGTTACTTTTTTGTGTAATATCGCTAGAATGAAAATATAAACAAAACACATTTAGAATGCAAATGCAGAAATGATTATTATTAATATTATATTCGTATTTATTTATTTCAATATCAAAAAATTATGATCTGGAGCAATTTTTAAAATAATAATTTTAAAAAAGAGTTTTATTAATAAAATGCAATATATTGAGGATTTTCTGTCATAAATGTAAATTTTGCTCTCTTTTTATTTACATTGTTTGCATTTTTGCTTAGTTTTGAAATTTCAAATCTGGAGACGTTTATTTAAATCTTGTATATCAAGTGAAATAAAAATTATATAGTTTTAAATATTCAATAATTATTGAACTCAACAATGGGGATTTAATTTTTTTGAATATCTGAATCTTAAAAAAAATAGTTGTTAAAACATTATTAAAAATCCGTTTTTAATAATGGAGTTACGGCATATTCTCCTAGTATTTTGTTAAAATTTCATTATTTATACAAAATGGCTTTGTTTATAAATCGTTTACATTTTTAGAGAAAAATGAAACATATTTATATTTATTTTTTTAGCATCGATATTTGCTGCCAACTGTTTATTTAGTAAAAGATATAATTGTTCAATTTCTAAAAAGGAACCTGGTAATTTATGTGTTAAAACTTATTTTATAACATTTGCATTGATTAAACATAAATACCTTCACAAGCTATATTTGATGAACTAACCCTTATTGAAAAAATAGTAATAATAATAAAAAAATGTTTGCTTTTGCCGAATTTATTTGAGTTAACACTTTTTGAAAATATATTTTTCATTTATTAAGGCTTTATGCTTCCCAAGATTTTATCGGGCTATGTTGCTTCTGGTTTACCAACAAATATAATTTAACGACACTGTTGTACTTTATTTCATCAGTATATTTTCAACTATTCTTAATTTGAAGTTTTTTTAAAGCATAACTAAGACTTGAATTATATTACTAAGGCATCGATTAAAAAATAATTTTAAAAAGATACTCGAGATTTCTGCTGTATAACTATTTATTCAAGATTCGAAACCAACCTCAATTAATTAAATATTTCTGCGTGAAAGAAAAAAATATTTATTTTATTGGAAACAAGATTCACGATGTACTTATAAATTAGTTATTCTTTAGTTAATTCAGAAGTTTCCCAATTGAATTCATTAAACCTTCCGAATTTTATAATTGATTGATTGAAAATTACTAAAAAAATATTTTGCAGTCGCATACATCTCACATTTTGATTAATGCATAGTCACATTACAGTATTACTATATTTTCTGTGGACAAAATTTGCATTTCTGTAGTATTTATTATATTGCATTACAGTGTGGATAGTCTGTATGTAGCAATTTTGAATAATTTTCATATTGTTGAAGGCTGTTGGTTTTAGAGTTCCCCTTATTTTATGTATTTCGAATCATCAACCAAAACATGCATAAACCATTATCATAACTATATTTTTCACTCATAATTGTTTGGAATAATTCTACGATCGAGCTATGATATCACTTTTTCGTCTCTTCGATGTAGTTGGCTTTAAAAAGTGGCATAAACGCAGATTTTTCTTCATGGCATCTTCCAAGGCTTGCATCCAAGGCATCTTCCAAGGCTTGCATCCAAGGCATCTTATTATATAACGTCTTTACGCCATTTGCATAATATTCTAATAGTCAGTGATAATTTTAAACTATACTAATTAATCGAACTAATAGATACCGGTTTAACTACTCAATGTTGTTGGATTGCATTCCATTATGAATCCCAGCGACACGATTGCATTCATTAAGCCGGTACTGCTGACTCGATTTACATCACGTGACCAACAATGCCCTGGAGATGACGAGGAAGTTTCTTTTCCAATGAAAAAGGAAACTGGAACAAGCCGTGCTTTAAATTATTATTTATTTCATTTCTCTTCTGGTGCAACCTTCTGACCTCCGCTATGCCCAAAGCGAAATATTTATTCGTTGTGTTGAGTGTAAGTGAAGTGAAGAACCATTACTCGCTTGTGCACGTGTAAATGTTCCAATTTTTCTCCAGGACAAGTTCATGCACATTTCGAAGCGCTGTTGGTGACGATTTTGTCCTGACGAATGCATGCTTTCGATTTTGGATGATTGGCGAGTGTAACCTCGCGTGTATTAAATTTTGGGCTCTAATCTGTCAGCATTTAATATATTTTGAAAGCTTTCGTGTTGTACCAGTTGTTATTTTATTATCATGTGAGAACTTGATCTTGTTTTGGTTAGGAAGTTTTGATGCCTCCGAAATTTACGGGAGAATTAAAATACAAAAAATATTTTTACCTGATTTTTACCAGCATTCGATTATTGTTACGTATACTCCTTTGACAGCAGATGCGTTTTTTAAAAGTTGATCTGCTTTTATCAGTCTTGCTTTATTATTACGTATTTTTATTTACCAGTCAGATGCGTTTTTAAAAGGCTAACGAAGAACTATGACATCATAGCTGTTATTTCATCTCAAAACCGGTCGAGCTTTAAAACTTGGTTTACCAGCTAGAAAAATTGAAATAGAAAGTTTAAAAAAATTATATAATATTTTAGGTGGATAGAGACCGATAGAGAAGTCTCATGATTGTTTCAAAAGGCTTAAAACTGGTTAATAACAAATTCATTAAGACAAATAATGACTTAAAAATAATAATGTTCTCACCTAACAATTTGAAATTTATGAACAGATTTCATTTTCTTAATTGTTATTATTCTATTTATTTTTCAATTTTTTTATTTACTTTTTTAAAATTTGAAACTTTTTTTTTTTTTAGAAATTTATTTCGCTTATTTCTAAGACGAAATCCCACTCCAGCTTCTTTATTTGCAGAAGACCATACGTGAAAAATTATTGTAGAGTATTTTGTAAATAATAATTTTGAATAGCATTTTTAAAGCAAGTTTTGATTGCTTTCAAATTCTTCAATTTAAATCATTTTTATGCCATTCAAAAATTCATTTTGGGCTTTCAACTGTCATTTGGAAATATGGTCAAAAATGACAATAGAATCTTTTTATAAAAGATATATATCGTTTATTTTTTTGATTTTCATTCAAAAACTGATAATTCGATTATAATTATAATATAATAATATCACTTTTCTAAATAACACATCTTATAATTCAATTAAAACGTAAAGCATGACCAATTTATAATTTTCTTATACAAGTTTTATTTATTATGATTTACTTTTCTCCATTTATTTAAATTGTAAAACACATTGTGTTTCCGGCAGTGTAATTGGTTTAAACATTGTATTGTCTAAGAATTATTCAAAAAGAAATTGCAAGCTTATAAATATGTTACAACTAAACTTATTGGAAAATCGTTTGTAATTTATTCTGATGAATGAAATGTTTATAATGTCCTAAGGAAATTCTATATAAATAGAAAACTAAAGGAGAAGGAAAGTTCTTTTGATTTTTTTCTAATGTTTTTGAAAAAGATATTCTAAGTTTTTTGTGTTCTGAATTCAGTTGTCTATAAGTCACTTTTCAGATTCTTTAACCTTATATTAGTATCATGTAATCAAATGATTTGTTAGGGAAACGAAAGAGGAAAAGTATTTGAAATTGCAAAATATATAATTGTCAAAAATTGTTTTGAAGGTCAAAGTTAAAAAGCTTAAAAGAGTATTTTTCAAGGATATGTAATGAAAATAATACAATCTTTAAGATTTAAGCTCAGAAGTAACAAACAATTTATATGCAACTGAGAGAATTATATCTGCATATGAATTGCTACATTTATTGTATGAATTAAAATGCATAACATTTTTCAGAAAATTGTCATTCAAAGATTTATTTATAATGATAAAAAGAGGGAAGGAGTGAATGATAATTTAAAAATAAGTTAAAAATTCTTGAAACGAATTTCTTATTTCAAATAAAAGAATATTAAAGGAATGGTTATAGTCAAAATTCAGTTTTTATCCTTCATGAAAGAACATTAACTTTACAATATGTATAAATATTTTAAATCTTTTTAAATGTAGGACTCAAAAATATTGGTAATTTATATTATGTCAGTAATATGCAAGAATAAATAAATATAACGAGATCAGAAAATAGGATAAAATAAACTTTTGTTCCGCAGATGAGATTTTGAGATATCCTTTTTATGGAACAATTGTTTAGAAATTTTTTTTAAAAACGTTATTAAAACAATGAGAATTCCTTTCTGTTTTCCCCCTTTTTCCTGTGAATAACCTCTTCTGTCTAGGATTCCAATCCGCATTATTTCGTTTGTTATTACTGCAACAAAAGAACTTAACTTTAGTTCTTTGTAGAAGACTTTCTAACTAATTTTCTTTCAAATAATCCATTGAATTAAAATAAAAACCATTGTGCCGTTTTCTTTTCTTTTTGGACATGTTTCTGATACACCGCTAGAGGTCGTTGATCTCGGACAAAACGAAAATAACTGAATCCTCACCTTCAATCCATTTCATATATTTCGCATCTGCTTTGAAAATATTTTGATGAATCAGCGACCATTTCCCCCCCCCCCCTCGAATTTGCTGGTTAAATATCATTTCCATTATTCTCTTGTATTTTGTACGCATTGTTAGGATGTATTAAGCGTAACGCTTAGAAAATGCTTAACCTTCGTTACGCTAGCCAACTACAACTGGCAGTTGTATTTTTCTCTTTTTTTTGTGCTGGGTATAGATTCCGTGTTTTATCGTATCGAGCTTTTCCGGGTTTTAATAAAGCATTAATAATTTTAACTTGGAATTGGTTTTAATTTTTTTTCCTGGTAGTTTTAACATGTACCTGAAGTTTTGTTTGGATTGTTAAGCAAAATAAATTGTAAATGTTGTAAATTTTAATTATTAGCGCAGCGATGTTAAGGAATATCAATTTTGAATGATTGCGAGTGAATGCTTCTGTTAGCAAACAGTTATTTTTTTTTATTTTTTTATCATCATGTGAGAACATGATATTCTTTTGGTTAGATGGATTTGTAGTTTTACGGGCTTACGGGTTAAATTTACGGGCAAAAATATTTTTACCTGCTTTTACCAGTATTGAATTATTAATATCCATTCTTTTTTGAAAGTGGATGCGTTTTTTAAAAGGTTGACCTGCTTTTACTAGTATTACTTCATTGTTACGTATGCTTCTCTGACAGCAGATGCGTTTTTAAAAGGCTGACGAAGAACTATGACATAATCGCTGTTATTTCATCTCGAAAATAGTCGGAACTCAAAAACTTTGTTTGCCAGTTAGAAAAATTAAAAATGAAAGTTTTAAAAAAATTATCATATATAAAGAAAAAAAGAGAAAGACCGTTACAGAAATCTTGTTATTGTTTCAAATCGGTTTAAATTGGTCAATGACTTAATTTAATTTCAGTGATGACTAAACTAATAATGTTCTCACAGGATAACGAATTGTACGATCGAAGATTTAATTTTTTTTAAAAGCAAAGATGAATTCTGGTGATTTTAAAGTTTACCTCTTTCAAATTGCGCATTATTAATGATACAGAATATATTTTAAAGATTTAAAAAGTAAATAATATAATGTTGATAATTTGAGGTTTTTCAGTTTTATTAAAGATTTGTCTTTTTAAATTAGCTGTCAGATTTCTGCCTGATCCTTGTAAAAAAGTGTAAATGCCGAATCTTCAATATTTAATTCCTCGAATTTCCCTTCTGAACGTAAAAAATCGGCTCCTTGTTGTGATTTTCCATCTCTTCGATTTCTGTAAATAGATGAAGAAATGATAAACAATTTTTTAACATAGTTATTATTAATATTAAATGCCGACAGAAATATGCCATTTAATGAAATGAATACATAAATGGTAACTGTCGTGATATCTCAGATTTGGAAGCACAGCAAAAATAAATAAATAAAATGTCAGAAAAGTGGTTTTTCGGATTTCCTTTCCGAAATGCCTTTGTATTGAAATGTGACAGTGAAAATTTATTGACCTGTCAGAATGCTGGAAAACAAGAACCTTTAGCTGTCGACCACAATGTTTTAACATGAAATATTCTCCTTTAAAATTCCATTATCCCCAATCATAATACAATGCAATGTAATCTTGGCATAATTCATTTTCGAATCTTAACTCGTTATGCGAAACAATTGTTTTCTTAGAAATCCATGTAAAATCCATTTGTGTTCCATTTCGGGAGGAAAGTATTCAACAAATTTATGATAGTTCATTTTATTATTTATGATGCATGCTTTTTTTTGCAAGAAACTTATCGAAAGATATTTGTCTTTGGCTATGCTTCAAAGTTTGGTGGAAATAAGGTTCAGCATTATCTTTAAAAGGAGTTTTTATACTTCAGAACTACCATGTTGATGCTTCTCAACATTTGATGCAATATTATTTTCAGCATCTCCTTTTTTTTCCTTGGAAAACTATTGCTCTTTTGAGTCTATTACTTTCTCCTCTTCCGATCAAATCTCCCCGCCACTTTTTCTGTGACGAGAATGTAGCTGGCTTTTAACTCTCAAAAGTTCTGACTACTATCTTCCACCAGATGATCAATGTCGTTTCTATTCATCTCTAACTCCATAATCTGAGCAGAGACAAAATCCCATCGATTAAGGCCCATTGGCACTTGTTCAAAGCTATTGGAGTCGCATTCGACAACGCTATCCAGCCAAATCTTCATCCAAGCAAATATATAGGTGAATTTACTCTCAGCCAGTTATTAGAACGAGACGTTAGCTAGTTCTTGTCTCCATGGGACAAGTACTTGTTGTTATACAGTTTCTGCGTACACGTGGTATTACAGGATGGATTATAGCTGACTTAATGTAAACCCTTCTTAAGATCTTGAGACTTCTCCAAGCAAGCGCTCGCCGGAGACTGGCACACTTCGTTACAGCGTATGACGTTTCAATGTTTTCTCGTCGCTCGTTTTGCGAAACATCGCTCGTTCGACGAGTCACTTTTTTTTACATTTTGCTTTTCTCATTATACTATCCACTTATTAGGTGACTATTCATCTGACTGTAGTCATAATTTCAGAAATCTCTTTTCGGTTCCCAAGCATCTTGTTTTCCTTTCAGGCAAGGCTGTTGTGCAAATATTATCCCTCTCGTTTGTATTGATACAATAATAGAAGATGACATGTTGATAAATAATAAAGTTTTAATTTTTCTTTCATCGAATAAATCAATGTCTTATTCCAATTTTTGTGAACGTTATGTCGCAGCTTTAGGACCATTTGTTCAAGACATATTCTTTCAAAAAATCACCATGTAGGGAATCTCGATACATTTTTAATATGCTGTTGTGAGTCAAACGTTATCGTAGGGATGTGCGATGTATTTTGGGGTCCTAATAAATCTGACTATGGTTCAAAATTATGAGTCTCCTCTATATGACCTCTATTAATTTTCAAACAAGACTAGCAAACATTCACCTACTTTCTAAAGGATTATGTTTTTCCATAAGTATTATAAATTCCATTCTATTTTTGAGTATTGATGCGTTTGATTCTTCTTAATGAATTAGAAATGCACAAATATTTATGGCGCAAAAGCTATCAGCATTAATATTCTGATTGTATTACATGAAGAAATATAAACCCCTTTTTTTGACGAATTTTATTTGGATAATTCCCAAGGTTTACGTTAAATTTAGGAAAATTTAATTCGAATTCAGTGCGTCAGAACATATTTTAATATCAAATCACCTAGTACTTATCCTAAACGGAAATATCAGCTTTAAAGTTTATTTTATTTTTATCGTAATTTGCAAATTCGATACAAACTTTTTCATTGTTGAGAAATTTAATTATTCTTATTTTATAATCTGTTATCGTTCTTATTTTCCATATTTTCCCCCATCTATTTAAAATAAGTGACCTTGCTTACAAATTCTAGTTTGTAAGGATAAAACAGTTATTTCAATTTTAACTCAATTCCTTTGATGCACACGCTTGAAATAACGTGTGAAGCCTATTATTACGCTGAACACGTTTTTGGCGTTTCAAATCTTTTTCCGATACGCTTAGCTATTTACTTGCATAAATATTTTTATTGTTTGAATTTTTTAAACAAAGATAAGAAATGTGAAAGTTAGCTAGTATTAAAATTCAATAATAAATATTACGCCTATTTTATCTTGTATTGTTAACTATTTTTCAAAAATGTATATTGGCAGACGATTATTTCATTTATGAGGAAATCGTGGAGTTGTTTTTTTCCCTCCTGATTCGATTTGAATATAACTACTTGCAATTTTTTTTATTTATTGAAAATAAAAGTATTTTTTTTTCGATTTTTATTAATTTTTTTTACTTTTTATTTTGAGGATTTCATAAAAATTATTTGTTCTTATATACAGATTTTTCTGTTCTTTTTCCATATTTTATTCTTATTAATTTGGCTTAGGTATAAGAATAAAATAAGAATTTGGCTAATTTATAATCTTCTAAAATATTTATTATCATTTTCTGTAGTTTTTCATTTTATGATAAACTTTTTAATTAATTTAGTATATTTTAATTCATTTATTTAAACTTTGTTGGATGCCAAATTCAATGGCAGGTTGCACATAAATTTTCAAGATCTGGCTGAAATATTTCTAGATGACTTGATCATATAATAAAAAGTGCCATTGCAGTTAATTTTAATAACTTTGTTTCGGTTTATATATGACAACTCAAAAGCAAGTTTTTAAAAAATAAAAACTTGTTCTGAATCTTCTTTTTCATTTAGTTCTGAATAATAATTATAAAAAAATGGAACAAAAATATCATTACTCATTGCCTATAATTGAGAATATAAGTTAATGCTTTTTGATTTTTTTCATTTGTAATATCGTGCAAAATATTTTTTTTTTTTTAAAAAGGAGGAAAAGTTTAATTAGAATGGGACGTAGGCTATTTAACTCGACCATTTCGAACATATTTCATTCTGAAACTGGCAACTCCCACGCAGCAAATAGAAAGGACAGACGTAGTATAAGAACTTAACCTGTTTGTGATCTTTAATGTAAATTTGCCGAGTTTAGGTCATGGCAGGTATACCGATTTCACCATACAAAGAACTAATTTCAACCTTTTCTTGAAGCCTTAATGTTTCTATTGTGAACCAGGCGTAGTTGTGAAGGCCAGTTTATTCTTAAATAACCGCAGCCCTTGAACTCGGATGACTGGAGTTAATTTTGTCTAGCACGTGACTGATTCGTGATCGAGTTGGTTTGTGCAGCTGGTGTCTCTTCCCCCCTCCTCATTATGTTGTTATTACAAGAGTTAATCACAGTTTACGTAATTTGAATAGTTGCATTTTTTGACGCGTATTTTCTTGTAAATCAGCTATTTTTCAGCTCTAGCTAATAATTCAAGCAAATCTTATGGAGAATACTATGCGGTGTTAATTAACCTATTTAGGATTTCTTATAGTGTTTAATAATTATTTAGATGTAGGCTCTCGTTATTTTTATTTTGTAATAGTGTAGTGATTTTTTGTAGTTTTCTACATACTGTTGAGTTAACCTCTATTAAAAATTTAGTTGAACTTGAGTGTGTGGCATTTGAACTTTTGTTATTATAATAGAATTTTTCTTTTGTAATATTATGTTCATTGATAAAATAAAAATATTTTCTATTTAATTCATGATTATTTTAAAAACGTGATGAAACAAGCATATATCGATGAATAAATAACTTCTAATTTAGATCAAAAATTAATTTCATATTTATTAAATGTTTTTTTAATAAATTAAATTATTTGTGTTACTTGACAAGTATTCTTTTAAGCGTTTAGACAATATTTTTCAAGAATATTTATTCATTTGGTTTTAATGAATTTATTTTCACGCGGAAATCTCTTAGAGCGATAATCCAAAATGCGAAAAATTTCATTATTTTGAAATCTTCAGAAACGCGCTCATATTCTTTTAACCAGTTGTTTAAGAAAATTTTAAGTTTATTGTAGACAGTACCCTGTTTCCAAATATCTATTTACCATGTCGATTATTTTATTCATTTTGCCAAATTTTACTAAATGGCCCTTTTAAAACTTTCATTAAATCAAGAAGATAATTTCCAAATTAAAGAATTAAATCAAGAAGATAATTTCCAAATTAAAGAATTAAATCAAGATAATTTCCAAATTAAAGAATTAAATAATATTTTTCATATTCTAAGTTTTTAACTAAAATGTATCAGTTAATAAATGAAAATAAACAAATTAATAAAAATAAATAATTTTTTATACACCGTTTCTGAATGAAAAGTTCAGCAATTGAAGCTGCCCGATTGCATTGTTGTCGGAGCATTTTGACAGATCATTGACTCGTGTTTTTCTCGGTTCTCTTATCTCACTCGATTTGATAAATCCACTCAGCATTTCATAACAAGGACTTTCTGTGTTTTATGGAACAAACCCGATTGATTTTTTTCCTTGTAATTATTTGCTATTTAAAGTTTTTCTCATCATTAGTTAACCTTACATATATAACTCCGCAGGAAAATGCTTCGACAAAGATTTGAAAAGATTGATGATAAAAAAAACATTGCGATTCTTTTATAATTATTCGAATTTTTCCAAGAAACTTGTCTGGGTTTATTTGTTGCTTGTTTTGCTCCAGTCAGCTTTTAGGTTGTTTGTTTATACAGATTCCAGGAATTGATCGTTGCATCATGATGAATAATGCTGAATTTCCATTAGATAAAGAGTTGCATAAATATGTAAATGTAAATATTTTAATGATGTGGAATATTTCTAGTATAATGCTTAGTTTCGAGAGCTTAAGTTCTTGAAACTATGACGATTCAAAGAGCATTGTCGTTATGCTGATTTATTTTCAGTTATACCAGTTATGATTTTTATTCGTATACAATATGAAATATAAAGGAATTAAGGATATAGATATATGTTGAAATTTCATCTAATTAAATGCATTAGACATTACGTATGGTGCAAATTTATTTGTCACTGCACTGCATGTATTATTTTATTTATTTAAAACAGAATCATTAATCTTAAAATTCTTGTGTTTTGTTTGATAAAAAAAATCAGCCATTGCACAAAAATGTTATTTTGTTTATTGAACACATAATAACTTGCTTTTGATTGGTGGAAGAATCAAAAATAAAAAATACATAGTATCTGGAACATTGCAAAATAATAATAATAGTAAATAAATAAATAAAAATTTTATTTTATATCTCATGTTTTATGCATCTGGTATTCTGGGAAAACCTTGAAATACAGGAACAGATAGTCTGTCCTTAAGCTTTGTTGCGGAAATGAGTTCTCAACAGCTGGTTAGTTTCTGGACAGCTGATTAACAATTATTAGTCATCGTCCTGTTTATTTGTGTACTTAGCTTTTCTTAAGGCTTTGTATTAATTCATCCATGTCACTTTTTGTTTCTATTTGTATATATATAAATTTCATTAATATTTAATTATTATTATATGTTATTTTATGTTGATTTGTTTTTTTAAATATATTATGATTGAACTTAAATCAACCATTCGTATTATGCTAGTAATTAAAATGCTTTCGTAAAATAAACTTAACTCTTAGTGTCAGATGGATATTTAATATTCAGAATTCAAATATTGCATTATATACCACATTCAGATTTGGAATATTTTAAAACTGCAGTACTGACAACTAAAGGTTTCTGTGTGTTTTCTGAATTTCACCTTCTTTAGCTCTTTCTAATTACCTTTAGTGAGCCATTTTTTTAAAAAAATTAATATTAAAACCTCTAGCAAAGATTTGAAATTCTCTCAAATTTTACTGAAACAGCTATTTGAAACCACGTAAATAATGTGAAAAGAGTTGATATAGGGTCCGTTCTGAATAACGAAAAAAATGGACATTTTTCTAGAACGTCAAAATTCGGGTTCAACATTTTAGCTGTAAGTGTTAAAGGAATATTACATTACTACACAATTATTTTCATTTCGATCACTTTTGTTTATAAACTTTCAGTTTTACTTTTTCGTTCTGATGGCTAAAAACTAAAAATATTTACAATCTTTAATATTAAAGGAAATAATCGTAAAACAATGGTTTGTTTCATTACTTACCCGAAGCTGCTTTGTACTTTTGATGTTACTTTTGTTTGATTTGCAATAAAATATTTCTTTTTAATAACATTAGAGAGTCTAAAAATCGTTCTGGTTAATAGTTTGTGCTTGGGTGCAGGTTTAAAATTATTTCTGATGTTTAGAACCGCTTGATTTTAGTTTCAATATTATGTTCCATATTTGTTTCTAAATATATGTGTTTGTTATGTATAATTTAAGACGATTTAACTTTTGTTTAAAATAAAATTAAATATTTTCAGTAAAAGTGTATTTTTAAGAGGTTGCATTTCATCTTTTAATCGGGGCAATAAACTTCTAGAGCAGATGCTGGTTAATACTATCTATTTTGGCATTTCTTAAGATAAAGGTTCTTAGCAGCTACCAGCTGCTTCAGCTCTTTGAATCAGTTCAATCAGGCATATTTGGTTAAACTTGCTTTATTTGACACAAACACAAAACAGGAACACTAAAGACACAACACAACAAACGTTACAGTTAGGTACAAATCATCACGATACACATATACCACCGAACTGCTCATAACAATACAGTACTCAGTTCACTGCAGTTCTTTTTCAGAGTTTTGCTTGATTGATTTCTTAGATTCTTTAGAATAAATTTCAACACGTATTGCTTTATCTTTTCTTCTACCTTAATTGTGTTCTTTTGTTATTTATTCATTCATTAAGCAGAGTTAACGATTTTTGAATTTTATTTTAATTGAGAGTCGAAAGGAAAGAAGAAGGGGGGAAAAAGAATGTCATTTTTTAGAATTAATATTTTTTCTTTTATTCTTGCAGGTCCAAAGAGCTTATTCAACGAGCAATCCTTGAAAATGACTTTATGAAAAACCTAGAGACTGTCCAAATCAGGGAAATTACAGATTGTATGTACCCGGTGGAATATGGGCAGGACAGTGTTATCATCAAAGAAGGTGACATCGGAAGTGTGGTTTTTGTCATGGAAGGTAAGATATAAATAAAATCTTTCATGATCAGTATAATGATTGGCTTTTTTAGACGCTGTTGATAATTTTAAACTTTTATTATTGCTGATTTTCTATCAATATTCTTATTTATTAAAATTTACTTAAAAAAAGAATAAACATCATTTTTTTGTCATTAGAATATTTTTTTAAATTTAATACCAATTAGTGATTGCTTTGAGTCTTTTTTTTATTGAATACCTTTGCAGTATTTCTTTCAATTTAGAATTTTGATTGGAAGAAGCGTTAAAATAACTATCGCCATTTTCCCCCTTTCATATTTTGTAATTATTTATAATGATTTCTATCTCTTTAAGTAAAACTTATTAGAAGTTTTCTCCTACAATTTAAAAAAAAATGAATTTGGGTATTATTATGGCTTAAGATACTTTTATTATATTTTGAAAGCTGTTATGAGGATTTTAATATATTTTATTTAATGAATAATTTTTAATTTCTGTTATTCATTTAGAGGGCAAAATTGAAGTCTCTAAAGGTAATCGATCCTTGTGTACTTTGGGCCCTGGGAAAGTGTTTGGTGAATTAGCTATACTTTACAACTGCACCAGGACAGCCACAGTTACAGGTATGTAATATTTTTTGAAGGTATTTAAATAAAGAATATCAATGCTATACAGTTTACAATTCGTTTTATGAATTTCATTAAAATATTTACATTTTTCATTTCCAATTCTTGTAGCTCTCAGCGATTGCAGGCTGTGGGCAATTGAAAGACAGTGTTTCCAGACTATCATGATGAGAACTGGATTAGTGAGGCAAGCCCAGTACACAGATTTTCTAAAGAGGTAAGAATATTTTAAATTGATAATATTATTTCATTATTGAGATCATTCATTTTATTTATTGTTTGTAACTGTTCTAATTATTTATTCTTCCTCTTTGCAGTGTTCCAACTTTCAGGAAATTAAAAGAAGATATGCTTATAAAAATTGCAGATGTTCTTGAAGAAGTGAGTATAGATTTAATAAGTAGTTTTTATAAGCAGTTTTAAGAATTATTTTTTTAATTTTACATTGCTGATAATGTTTTAATCATACTGATTTCTTTGCTTTATATGTTATTCATAAGATCTGTCTGTCAACTTAAACAAATAAAACACATTTGAATGCTATGCTTTGTAACAACACATGAATTGCACTTTTGAATATACTTAAGTAGTATAATTTAATGGTGATTTTAAAATTTCATGAATGTTACATTTAAAAATACTGATTATGGTTTGTGTAATTTAATAATGGAACTTTTACTTTTGTTATATATGTTTCGGTTAAAGTATGATATCCGTTATTTTATAGAATACCTTGTTATTCCATGAAATAACTGATCGTGTCTGTTAAAGTGTAAAACTCTTTTGTATTTTATGGTTTAACTAGTTATTTCATAGAATAACCATCTGCAGCCCTCTAAAGTGTAAAATAATCTATATCATATATCTCGCATAACAAATATATTTACCTTCCACCCCTGCTACATTTATGAACTATTCCAGGCCACATGAGAGCAAAGGTAAATGTTCGTGTAAAACCCAGTGTGTCAGCAAAAAATGTTTTTGTTTTAGAAATTATATTCTTTGTAATTCCAAGTGTCATTTTAGTAATCCTTTTTGTAGCAAATGATTTTATGGTGCATTTCCATAAATACGATTTATACACTGGATAAATTAGATAAATTGATTCTTTTTTTTAATTATCGATCATTAGTTAATTTATAGAATACCTAGTTATTTCATAGAATAACTAGTGAAAGTGTCAAATAATATAACATATTACACACTTTAATAGGCATGATCAGTTATTCCATGGAATAACTAGATATTCTATAAAATAACTGCATTATATACTTTAACAGTAACATATATACTTGATGATTATTACAAACTATTCATTTTTACATTATATTTCATTATCATGTTGATTTTTATTTATTATTACAAAGACACCTTATAATTCATTGTAAAATAAAATATTTATACCTTTTAAATTCTGGCTAGTAATAATTTATACTAATTAGATGCTTCAATTAAAACCTATTATCAAAGGAACAGATACAAATAAGTTGTTCATGTGAGGAAATTAAAATATTATTAAATTGTAATATTTTATATTTATTTGAAATCTATTCCTTTAAAGATCAATTTGAATTACTAATAACTAAATTATTTTCTTTATTAATATCTTTTGCAGACAACTTACAAATATGGTGACTACATAATACGGCAAGGGGCTCGTGGTGATACATTCTACATCATTAGCAGAGGCAGGGTAAATGAAACTTTTCCTTTATATTAAGAATATGAAAAATTGCTATTCTGTATTCATTTTTATACGTCTGTTAAATATTAATTTTGCAATTTCAGGTTAAAGTCACAATTAGTGATCCCGAACAAAATAACGAAAAATACATCAGAACATTAAATTCTGGAGACTTTTTTGGAGAGAAGGCTTTACAAAGGTAATTTTTTCTTAGCAGAAGATATATTGTTTTTATTACTATTTTATGTCTTCATAAAAATTTTGTTTCCTTTGGAAATTGTATTTTTTAAAATTAAATGTTTTTCATTCCATTGACGTTATAAAAAATTGTGTTTTTAATTGAGAATCTTTTTTATTCATGGATATTTTTTTCTTTATCATAATAAGTTATTAAGTCTGTAAAGATAGAAAGGAAGACACTTTTTAACTTTTATCTCAGTCAAAATATTGCTAATCATAAGATACTTTTGGCATAAAATAACATAATAAATTGATTTAACATTTGAGTTTTTAATATATAATGTGATTAAGATGATGTGTTGTTTGTTTTACTACTATAAATGTATGTATTTGCTTACAGTGAAGACGTTAGGACCGCAAATATTGTTGCAGATGATCCAGAAGGTGTCACTTGTTTAGTTATTGATCGAGAGTAAGTGGATTAACATTGTAACTTTATTTTTGATTGAATTAATACATCTGTTTTTAAGGAGTATTAATCATGAAATTTTTTGATGATCTAATCATAAACATTAAACAGCATTATATCTAAATTTGATGTTTTAAAGAAAATTTTAGTTTTCTCATAATAATCCCTGGCTGTTTGGCTCTAAAACAGTTTTTTAATATCTGATATAATGTACATATTTAATGACGAAAATTTTTTATCTAAGATAAATTATCAATTTTAATATTTCCTTAATATTATTTACTATAAATCATTTTTATAGAATTTTCATGGTATAGAGCCAATTGATGATTTTTTTTAAAAAAAATTGTTGTTATTTCATGAATTGTATTTTCTTCCTAGGTCTTTCAACCAGTTAATTAGTCATATTGATGAAATAAAAACCAAAAGATATGATGAGGATGCCAGTTATAGAAAAAGGTGTGGTATACTTTTCATGTTTATACTAATTTCTGTAACCATATATCATATACTTTGCATATAAAAAAATAAAAACTATGCTGAAGGAATAACGCAATTTAAATAGACATAAGTGATAGAAATTGATTCTTATCCTTTTAATTCAAGATTTATATAACAAGCTAATACAGTTCTGAAATTTTTCTGGATATATTTACATTTCATAATGTGTTAATTTTGTAATTAACTTATATTTAGTAATTTTGCATTGAAATATTTTGGCATTCTTGGTTAACTGATTAAAATATAATCAATAAAAATCGTATGAGTACTGCTTTGAAATTTCAAGTACTTTATTTTAAACATTATATTTATATCTATAACATACTGTTGATTTATCATATCTTCAGTCTTGATAATAGAGATGTAAGCTTTTAAGAAAATCAGAAGAAAATGTTCATAAAACTTTAGACATTTTATTTTATAAGATTTCCATTTGACTAAATATTAATTAATTTTACAATATAAAATAATTTTTTAATATTGACTAAAAAATTATAGCATTTGTATTTTTGATTTTTAAAGCTTGCATTTGAGGTTGGAGGTAAGATTTCAAGGATTAACATGCACTTAGTTGTAACTAGATTTATCACTGCATGTATTAGTTTTTGCATGCATTTTTTTACACATGATTTCATAAGCTATTTTATGTTTTTACAGTATTAAAAAGTATTATTTTATAGAATTTCTTTTGAAAATTTTATTCACTTTGAAATTTTATAATAATTTAAAATAATTTATTATTTTGTCTAATTTTAGAACTAATGAAGAATTTTCTGATATAAGACTGTGTGATTTAAGAATTATAACTACTCTTGGTGTTGGAGGATTTGGCCGAGTTGAATTGGTAAAATATTTTTTCTTTATATATGACAGTTGTTTTACTAAAAACCTCTTTTGAAGTTCATGTACTTTTTGTACCATATTTAAAATAATAAGCGAAATTGTGTTATCTTAGGTTCAGTTAAACAATGATCCGACTAGATCCTTTGCATTAAAAGTGATGAAGAAAGCACAAATAGTAGAAACAAGGCAACAGCAACACATTTTGTCTGAAAAAATAATTATGGAAGAATCAAATTGTGATTTTATTGTAAAGTGAGTTTTTATATCGCCTTTTCCTTTTCTCATAAGATTAGATGTCTATTAGATAAAAAAAGACTTTGAATCTAATAAAATGATATAAATGTATCATATAGTTTTCATTCTTGCAGTAAATAAATTTTAATATAAATTTAAATGCATATTTTTGCTTTAATATATGTCCATAATAATTAACCTTTTTCAATTTCAGATTATATCGCACATTTAAAGATAGAAAATATCTATACATGCTCATGGAAGCTTGTTTAGGTGGTGAACTCTGGACACTCTTAAGGGATAGGTGAGAATTTTTTTTAAATATTTTTTGTGTACTTTCTATCAATTGAAGCAAATGTTATTTAACAGGAAGTTTCTAGACATACAACTAAAGACTAACATATTTATAAAAGTTTGAACACAGATAAGATTAAAATACTAAATTAAATGTTTCATATTTAAATATGTTTTATTAGTTTCTTTAAACACATAATAAAATTGTGATAGGAGATAGAATTTTTTTAATATATCAATCTAAAGAAAATGTTACATTTTACACAAATAATCATAGCTAATTGTTTTATTTCAGAGGAAGTTTTGATGATTCTACGACTCGTTTTTATGCAGCATGTGTTGTGGAAGCCTTTGATTATTTACATTCTCGAAACATAATTTACAGAGATTTGAAACCAGAGAATATGCTTCTTGACTCCCAAGGTTATGTCAAATTGGTAGGTATTGTTATATAGCCATTTAAATTGATGAGAATTTCTTTGCATGATGTTATTTTCCTAGTCATCTGTATAACAATTACAGTTATCAGAGTTTTTATAGTGATAATATTTAGGTAATTTTGAAATCTCAATGAAACTTGTATTTTAACATTGGTGGAATGAAGATCATTAGAGGACTCATAGTTTTGAGAACATTTCTTTAATGATCACATTTCACAAAAAACATGAAAGACCAGACATTAATGTGCACATCTTAATAGAACAGTACCACCTCATTCTTATTACAATTGCTTTATGCTATTGGATACGTACATAATCAGGCATTGCCATTTATTATCCAAAAGAGAATATAGAATAATGCAGCTGCTACGCATGCACGCACACCCTACATCACCTAAGTCCATCTCGATGAGGTTTTGTAATTTTCGATAATTTGGCATTTGTTCTTTATCTAAAGAAAGCTTTTTTTTTCACAATTACTGAAATAAAATAGGAAGTTAAATAAAAAACCTGGAAAATAAATCTAATTAGGCATCAATATCTATTAGCCAAAAGAGAAGATAGAATAATGCTACATATTGATATAATTCTGTTTACCATGTTTTTTACATATTTTTATTTTATGAAAAAGCCATGCAAATGTTATTTTATTAAAGAAATTATAAAGGCTGATTTATTTTCTATTTAAAAGGCATTTTTTTCCATTCAATATAAAATACCATGCATTTAAAAGTCTATTACGATTTTTAAAGTTATATGAATATGACATAGGGGTACATTTTAATCATGACACAGTTCTAATTTCTAATCTGTTAGAAAAAGGTATATACTCTCAAAAATATAAATTTTTATTTGGCTCTCTAGTACCATTAAATATTTTTGATATTTTGGATTTTAAAGAGAATTTTATAAAAATTCCACTTTTGTGCAATAAAATGTGTCAAATTACAAAGTTTTGAATATCGCTATTTAGGTTATTTCTAATGAGTTATTCTAATGAACTACTAATCAATATAAGGCTCTTCTTTGGATTGGCCCAAAGTATAATAAAATTCAAAGCTTCATATTTCTTTTGGTTGCAAAAAGACATTATGTAAAATTGTATTAAGATTATGTTATTGAATTGACTTAGAGGGCTGAGATAATGCTTTAAAAAATACATTTTTTATAATTTCGTCAGCAACACATTTGCTAACATAAATTGTTAATAATTCTTTGTAATTTAAAAGAACTATTTCATGTGGAAATTTAATGTCTATTTGTAGTTAAAAAAATAAAGAATGTGTCCTCTCTTTTTTAAAAATCTCTGTGTTTTTTAAAATGATTAAATTAAAATATTTTTTTTCTTCTTTAGGTTGACTTTGGTTTTGCAAAGAAATTACCTAATGGGCGAAAAACATGGACTTTTTGTGGCACTCCAGAATATGTTGCCCCTGAAGTAATCTTGAACAAAGGCCATGACACTTCGGCAGACTTCTGGTCCTTGGGTGTTCTCATATTCGAATTGCTCACGGGAACGTAAGTAAAATCAAGAGTTTTAATATAGCTATTACGTTTTTTAAAAGTTACATACTTCTTTTATCATTAACTATTAACTTTTAAAATATATGCGAGCCTGATCTGTCTTTTTTTATCATTTATTAAACATAAAGCAGCTTCAGCTGAAGACATCACAAAAACATACACACGTCTAATTAAACTGTTAGAACAAATAACTTAAAATAAAAGTTGTTGCCAATTTAAGTTTTTGAATTCTTTTGTTGGCTCTGCAGTATTGATGCCAGATTTAAAGTTTTAAATTGGCTCCGCAATACCTGTGATAAGTACAATTTTTTGTACAAAAATATTAAAACAACGTGACTTATAAATGTTATGTTTCTTAAATTTTTAGGCCACCTTTTACTGCCCCAGATCCTATGAGAACATATAATATTATTTTAAAAGGCATTGATCTTATGGAGTTTCCTCGAACAATATCAAAAAATGCTACTAATCTAATCAAAAGGTTATGTCGGTAAGTACTTCAACATGTTATTATAATCATAAAAGTAATAATTTTTGCTTTCAAATATTCATTTTCATAATTTATATATATAAGTAATTGTAAATGCTGCTTTCTTACTAAAAAATAAAAGTAGTGTAATGGTATATATATTTTTGTTAAGTACATTTTGTAGTTCTTAGTATAAGAAGTAGAAAATTAATAGTTTCCAATAAATGTATAGAATGTCTTATAATGTACTTACACCAATGTATTGAATTTGAAAAAAAAATCCTTTGAAATTATTTTGTTGACAAATTCATTGATGTCTTTGTACTTCATAGGGACAATCCAGCCGAGAGAATAGGTTATCAGAAAGGAGGTATTAAGGAACTTCAAAAGCACAAGTGAGTGAAAAATATCCCTTTTTGTGATTATTAAATCTGCAAATGTAACATTTAAACTGATATCACTAACCTCATATGGTATAAAAATTTGTGATTTTTTGTGGTCATTTTATAATTGAATATGCTATTAATTTTTTTAGTAGTGTTAAAAATATTTCTTTGAATTGAAATGCAGCGACCTAAATTAAAAAGCTCCTTAATCTACTTTAAGAAAAATATATCTAAAAAGCACTTAATCTTATACAATCAAAAAGTCTTCTAGGATGTTTTTTAAATTTTAGACCCAGTTATATTAGAAATGTTTTCTAGCAAATACATACACTTACTTTTAATTGCTCATACTATTAGTTTTTAATGTATTTATTTACTTATATAGGTGGTTCGATGGATTTAATTGGGATGGTTTGAAGAATAGAAATCTAGTACCACCTATCTTACCAAGAGTAAGTATTATTGATATTTTTTTATAAAAAACATTTATACAAATTATTTCCTTAATATGTTAGTCTTTCTATTTCATATTTTTTAGTCAATTTACAAAAGTACAAGATCCCTGTTTTCATTTGAATACATATTTAAAGATGGCAAGTTAATCATATTGTTATTGTATGGATAGGGATATAACTAAGATGAAGTTGGCAGGGCCAATGCCCTAGTGCTTTAATAAGGTAGTAAAAATTGGATAATAAATTTATTGAATTAAATAAATAGTTTATTACTTCTAAATATCTAGTTGAGTAAAAAAAGTACTATCTCAAAAAAACCAAATTTAAGCCATAAACAAATAAATCATAAATGTCTAAAAATAACTTTTTGATTTATAAGTAATGTAGATTGCTGAGGAAATCGGACATTAAATTCAATATACTATTTAGTCCATATTATTCACAAGATCATATTTCTCTTCATTGAACTGATTAATCAACCAGAAAATAATTGAATTATGTTTTTAAATGATAAGAGCCTGGAATAATTAATAATAGAAATGGTAAATGTTAAAATTGCTACCCCCCCCAAAAAAAGAATAGTAATGGAAGAATCATGGATGATTTATTAATAGGATAATTTTAGTATAACTTATCAAATAACAGCTTTACAGTAACATAATTTCTTTATAAATTTTATTGCTCTTTTCGAATTTAAAGATAAGCAATATTTTCATCGTTTTCCTTTAAAAATGCAATACATTATCTTCATTTAATTTTGAAAGAAAAAAATAAGAATTAAAAAAAATCTTTTTCAAAAAAAAATACATATTTCAGAGCAATTAACAAGCCCTTGTTTTTAGTGAATAAATATGCATTGAATTCCTTTTCCAAGTACAAAAGGGTTCATGTAATGAAAAACAAGTTTTTGAATATTTGAAGCATACTTTCCTAAAGATTAATCTCAAAGGATCTTTTGAAATCATACTCTAGTAAACAGTCAATCTGAATTTTATTTAACTAACTGCTTCTAATTTGATTAAAACAATTTTGTGAATTCTTGAATTTCTACTTCTTCAATTTCATCTCCCAAGTAGCACAGCCTGAAACACAATATAATATTATTCAGTATTAAACAGTATTGCGAACATTATTTTATATCATAAAATATTGTACAATATATGTGTGCTGCTGGGGACACATTTCTTTTTAAAATTAAAATCAGTGTTATGCTTCATGTTTTTTGAAAAAAAGACCTTATCAAATTTGGTTTGCAATTAATGTACCATTATTTAAATTTCAAAAAGAGCATGTCCTGATATTAGAACTTTTTAATTGTAGGATAGTTAATTTCATTTTCATCACCTGATAAATTTCATTAATCTACTTGTATCAAATTAATATTCCAATATAAGAATGATTATCCATTGAATTGAAAGTTGTGAAAAATTTCATTCTGAAATAAAAGTTATTTTATGTTTTAGATCATAGTAAAATAATTTTATCTTTAACCAATTTTAAACTCTCTAACTATTTATTTCTTATGAGTAAATTGAAATTTTTGGTTAAAAAATTAATAATTTAGAGGTTTTATAAAAAAATAAATCTAGTGCTGCAAAATTTTTTAAAAGGTGTAAATGATGCAGCTGATAATTAACTGTATGCAAGATGATGTTAAAAAAATTATTACTAAAACTATAAAAATTCTTTTAATTTTTGATTAATTAAAACTATTTTGAGATGCATATTCCCATCTTCTAAATATGGTGTGAAGTTTGGTTGTAAAAATTAATTATTAATAAATATGCCTACATTATGTACATTGAATACAAATGACTCTTACCTATTAAATTCATCATAATGATTTATCATAAATTTGACAAAATATTATTTTGAAACTTTTTAGTAGTTTAAATTATTATATTTCAAAAACTTGCAGAGCAAAGCAATTTTAATAAAAAGATTTAAATAGTTATTTATGTAAAATATTTTCATTAACTACAAACAACTAACTAATCATATGCAATATCCAATTCTATTTTGTACTCAATAAAAGTTAAAAAAACAAACATTAATTTGAACGAAAATTTTGCTATTATTGGAAGCTACTTAAAATTATTTCGAGAAATATAATTTGTAAGAATGTGCTTATAATATAAGTCATGTTTTCCAAAATTGCAATAGTTAAAACTAAATGAAAATTGGAAAAAAATAATAAAGACCAAACGCTAATCTTTTGAACGCAAAATTAATTATTTAAAAGTAAGAGATCATAAATAAACTGAAAGATGACATTATTTCAAATAAATGACAAACAAAAATCAATTGAAATTAAATTTAAACAACACTGGCAAAACAAACCTCGAATGCCATGGGTCAGGTGATTCACTATCTACCAATGAAAAAATCAATTTTTTTTTGCCTAGGTTTTTTTGGATACACCACAAAACCCCATTACTTAAACAACATCATGTTCTCACATTATAATAATTTTAACTATATTTTTGTTAATGCCTTAATGCAGTTCTAATTTCATAATAACCTTTATAAATATCATATTACCTGTTATAAATATTTTAACTAACTTCCTTTAGCAATTAAGATTTATGAAACATCTACTAAGCGACATAATTTCAAACAATTATGTATAAAACATTTTTGAACTATATTTAAACTCACTTTTTAGAAAGAAAAAAATAATTTTTGGATCAAAGAGGGTGTGTGGTGTTTTTTAAAAAATCTGGATAAAATGCTGTTTTGATATGTGGATTAAGTACTCTTTTATATAGAGATACCTCAGTGTAAAAAGTTATATTTAAATATTATGAAATGGAATTATTTCCTTAATATGAAATTAAAAATCATCTAGTAAGGAGTTAGGGTTGAGTTTAGCAATATTTATAGTTAAGAGACATTTCGGATACTTTGATTATTTCATTTTTTTTACCTGAAACATTTCTTTTTTGAAATATTCCATTTAATATTTGATTATTCCCTGTAGGTGAGGCACTGTATAGACACTAGCAATTTCGACAATTACCCTCCTGATACCAGCGGTCTCCCAGTAGATGACGTCACAGGATGGGATTTCGAATTTTGAAGTCTTCTGTCGAGTGGAATCAAGCTTGCATTTTGCCATGAGAAAGTTCCTTGTTCAGGATTTCAGCCGGAACTGACTTGCAACTCTTTCTTACGAGACTGTTCAGAGTTTTCGGTTAAAAAAATACTGAAATTTTACTTGAAGAAAAGAGAGTGAATTATTTTTCGACATTTTGTTTTCAATTCCTCGATAAAGGTCAATCTTAAGTTTTGAACAATTTGCATGAAATTGTGCATTTCAATATATGTTTTTATTGGATTAAACAATAATGTCGAATATTATGTTTACGTTACACAAAGGACAAAGAAAATTTTGTATTTATTAATTTTTTGGCTAATTATTGTTTTATTTGTTTGTATCAAGGTCTTTATGGATCAGAGATTACTCTGTGAATGTTTTGTGATTTGGTGTTCCTAATCATAAAAATAATGCATATATATTTTTTAAATTTGTGTTGCAGGCTAACATTTTATTTTTAATATAAACATATGATCATAACTAATTTAATAATTTTATATTGCATTACCGTGTGATTTTTAATGCATTCAGCATACCATAGTTTTAAACTTATTTTTGGCAAGATCAAATATAATTAATACGTATTTGTGACAAATTACTGAATTATTTTTACTGTAAATCAATTGATAGTAATCATTTTAATACTGAAAAACTAACAAGAAATTTATGTAGCATTTAATTTTGGTGATTCTCATTTCATTGAATGAAATGAATCATATTGAAAGGCAAGTGAGATAGTTATAGAGCTTAATAAGGTAATATAAGTTTCCAACGAGGAAGCTCCAGAATGAGATGCAATTTCCGTTGGTTTTTGTTTTTTTCGTGATGATATTTATGAGAATTTCAATGTACTTTACTATGTACAGGACTCTAATGTCGTATTCAGTTGTATAAATGTAAATAACTGTGTATAATACAAAAAGCTCAATGTGAACAAGGATTTAATTTTTTTAACCTGCAGAGTGATATGTTTATAAATAATTTGGTGATGTATAGAATACTTAAATGCCTAGTTACCTGCAGGTGAGTTATTTTTGCTTCTGACAAATAACAATCTAGTGCATGAGTTCTATTTTTAAACTGTTGTGACAACATGTGATTCTGTGAACATGCAAATGTTGTTATAAATAAATATATATAATGTTATCTCATTGTATCTCTTGAGTGACTCATATTAAATAACATCTAACATGAACATTACTAATAAACATACAAATTTCTTAATAATATGAAAGGAAACTATATAGTTCTAAAAAACTACAATCTCTTTGACTTACCCTATTTGTCTGTTTGCCAAGGAATTATTGTATTTCGGGATCAAAAAATTGCACAAAACCAATTCAGTTTCAAATGCTGTAGGGACTGTTGCTTGAAGCAAAAACAAACAGTTGCCTTCTAATTAACAAAAGAGAAAGTTAGCATCAAATTGATTGAAATCATTTCTCAAATTAATTGCATACAAATATATAGTCAAATATTGAACTTGAAATTTAATTCAATTATTGTTATTAAAAAATAGTTAATTTTGAACCTAATATTATAATTTTATGAAGATGCATTAATTTCAATAAATGCAGAATAGAAAATTATTTATCAAGTAAAATATGAAACACTGATTTAAAAACAAGCAAATTCTTGGGTAACAGAATTGCAAACTATGTGCAACTTTTAATTTCTTCAGCTTTTGAAGCTCGGAGTAATTGTATCGATGCTATTATTTATTTGATTGTGTCCATAATATATTATAATTATTATAAATTTGTATTATACATTTTATTTGCCATATTGTTTTCTGTCTGCCTGACAAAGACTTTCGAATGCCCATATCTACTCATGTACAGAATGATCCAAAAGTGTAATATTAGTACAAGTTTACTATCAGAAGATTGTATGTTCATATAATGTCCAGGTCACCAACTGGATCACTGTTCCACCGCATAAATGCGACAAGCAACAAATAAGAACTGAATAAATTGAGCCAAGTGAAATTATATACATGCAACATAACTAAAAATAATGTTACAAATCAAAATATGATATGAATTCTTCCATAATGAAACTAACCATAGAAATATTGTACAGCTTTATCAATGCAGAAAAGCAATAATAATTAGTGTATTTTTATGGAAATATTTATCTTTTAACTTGTACTCTTTCGTCAGATGTCAAATACAATTATTATATTTGTTTTTTAAAATATTATGACATGATTCAATGAACAATCAAATATCAATATTAAATGCAAATATATAATGTTTCATTGACTTTACTTTTTACATTTTATATATTTTATTTACTTGTTACCAATTTATAAATAAATTTAAACCTAAATAGTCTTAAAGCTATGCAAATTAATTTTTACAGACATTTGCAACGATTATAAGTATAAAAATATATACTTTTGAACCAAATTGGTGTGTTAAATTTGGAGAGGAAATAGCTAACTGAATTATAATTTACGGCATTATAATATATAAAATAGCATATAAGAAAATATGCTTAAAGATAGCAATATAAAACATACAAGACCTTACCTTTATTTATAGTTAAAACCGTAAAAAAATATCTTTAGTATATTTTTTAAAACTAGATTAAAAATTTATTAATTTTCTAACTATGATCCTAGCTTTTTTGATTTATTTCATTTGTTTTATGTACTAAATAATTAAAACATATCCTGAGACACAACATAACTTGGAAGTGAAATATTTCTTTTGAATTAAGATGCATCAAATATTGCACATTATTTTGAATAAAATAGTAATGGAAATGAAATTAGATATTAATTTCCACTTCATATTGTCATTCATTTTTTTAATTGTGTTCACAATTATATAAGAGATTATCAATAATTAACATAATTCAAATCTTAGGTTACCAAATAAACAATTGCTGCATTAATATCTCCAGTAAAATTTATTAATCAATGATAAAATTGAAAATACAGAAAATATATGGAAAAATAAGAGGACAAGTTTTGAATTACAGTAAAAATGAAAAATGTTACAACATTGAATTCGAGTGATATAACGAGATTCTATATATTTAATGTCTGCTATTATTTACTTTTTCTAAATATTTAAATTCACGAGTTAAAATCAAGTGAACATATTGTCAAAATGAGGTTTGAAGAACCCCTTTTAAATGACCATAATTATAATTTAAGGATTTTTTACATGCTTAAATGGATTAGGCAAAATTATTTATTTTTTACACTATTAATGTATTTTAAATCATTTAGATAAAAGTTAATCTATAATACAGAGATAAAAAAATGTACAAAAGTAATTTTTATCTGTTTACTTAAAAAAAATATTTACTAGAAGCATTTAATTATTATTATTATTATGAGATTTGCAAAACAAAGCATTAGATTAATTTACACTACAATAAAATTTTAAAATGAACAGCGTAAAAATATTCCTTATTTCACTACATTGTCGAAAAATGATGAATATTCATTTAGGGGTTGAAAGCCAGTTTAATTTACCCCTTGAGCTTATCAATAATATATATGGTTATTTCTGATTAATTCACAGCCATTTTGTCGATTTGGAATAGTTAGCAATCATGGCAATGTGAATGTCTGTATTAAGGTGGATGTCAACCTAATTGAGTACAAAAACACTTATTATCTAATATGTAATTTATGAATGAATTGTAGCTTCAAATGATGCACTTCATAAGAAAATTCTGTAACGTAAACAGTTCAGTAAGTTTCGTCAACCCCTTCTTATTTATGTGATTAGCATTATCTTATTATTATGTCAGAACGTAATATTGTTTTGGGAATGAGTTTTTCTGGCGTCAAAAACAATCCGTAGGCGAAAAATGAACATTTTATTATCTGCAATAACATCTCAAAAAATCAGCTTTTAGTAACACGTTACCATTGCATTTACAAAAGCTCTGATTAAAAGAAAATAATCTAATGATTACGGCAAATAAAACCGAAAAAAATGTCATTTTGAGCACGTGATTATACGAAAAGAAATAAATAGGAAGTGTGATATAGTTTTTTAACAATAAATGCGAGACAACGTTTTTCCGATCGTTTGCAATACTGAAGTGACTCATTCAACGAAACAATTAGTATGAATAAAAATATAATTTAATATCGAATTGAAAATATCGAAAGCATGTTGTTGGCCATTTTGTGCTAATGAAGAAACGTTTCTAATATTTCTTTGTGTATATTATCATGCCAGAACATGAAGTTATTTTGGGAATGAGCATCAACACAAATCCGTAGGTGATATTTAAGAAAAACCGTAGGCGGAAAATAAAAATTTTATTATCTGCACGAGCGTCTCAAAAAATCAGCTTTTAATAAATCGTTGCCATTACATTTACAAAAAGTCTGGTTAAAAAAATAAGTAAATGACTACCGCAAATAAAACCTAGGAAAATGTCATTTTGAACACGTGATTATGTGAAATGAAATAAATAGAAAATGCGATATTTTTTTAAACAGCAAATGCGAGACGAAGTTTTGCCATACTAAAGTGACTCATTCAGTGAAACGATTGAAATGAATAAAAATATAATTTAACCTGCACGAGCGCGTGGTGCTTGGTCGTTCAAGAAATTATATTCTGACATGAAACATTGAAACATGCATACCAGATTTCATTTTAATCTTTTTTTAAATATTTGAAGTTACATAAATATTAACGGTTACAACTAGATAACATACAATCTGGAATATTAATAGCGTATCTGGAATACAACAATAGAGGATGAGCCACAATCAGTTAGTTCGCTGGATATTAAAACCGTGGCTCATCTGTAACTACACTTTCTTACTTTCAGTCAATCACAAATATGTATTATATTTTAAAGAGAGAAAAAATACCTTTTACCCTTTAAATAAAGGGGGAATCCAATGATGAAATAATTCACCTCGCCATCTGTTTCGCTGAAAGAAAGTCCAGCGTTGTATTTCGGAAACAAGATTAATATTAAAAAAATGGCTCGCGCTTAAGTTATCAAAAATGGAGTCTGTGGCAGTGCGTTGCGTGGTATCGACCATTGGTCAAGCAATTGTTTTTCAGATTTATGATGTCACCAGTGATGGATTTGTTGACCTCGAGCCAGAACTTTTGGCGAATATGATGGATTACTCCAAAGAAATGAAAAGAAAAGTAAAAAAATTTCACGGGCGTCTTATATAAACATCAACAGCCAATAGCGACAGTATTCACATGAAAAAAAAACAAAATGTTTCTTAGCTATCAATATTGATTTTGTATTTTTTCCCCCTTAAAAATGTTTTCCAACTCTACTTTTTTGTAAATTCATATATGAAATACCAACGTATTTGAAAAGCGTTAAAGCAATACCCATGAAATATATAATTACATGCAAAGCGTGACAATAGTTATCCATGTCAAATAATAGTTAGTTTTCTAACGCTATTTCTAATCCAGAAATAAAAAAAGAAGAAGATACTATCCAATGGTAATCTAAATTATATCAGGACATGGAAGATTCCCTGCATATTTCCAAAGATTTGGACGAATGCGGGAAAATTCATGCATTTGTGGAGGAATCGGTACTGTTTACCACTATTTAAAGAAATGCACAGAAATCTCCGATCGTAGAAAGCATCTGCAAGTTGAAAATAGCGACTTGAGTTCTGTACTGATGGTACCAAGTAATCTTAGGACTCTGAAGGACATGATGTCTAAAACTGCCAGTTTTTTGAAAGTTTGTAGAGGTGGAGGGGGTCAGTATTTGACCACATTGGGGCCAGTTATCACGAAGAGGATATCAGTTTGACAGATTGGATCAGTGTAAGGATGGACATTGCTACAGTTCACAGTTGGTCACAACAAACCCTGCCGATATTGCTATGTTTAGTGGTCGGCTGTACAGAAAAAGATGTTATCTAACGCTATTACCAGAATAAAAATGCGTTTATATTTTCTTTTCTTTTTCATTTTTAAAAATTTTTTAAAGTTATTTATTTTGTAAAATTTGATTGGCAATTTTAGTGATTGATTTCAGTAATTTCTGCATTACAATATTACGCATCATGCTAGAGTATTTTCTCTATTAAATGTGTGCATGTCTATGACACTTTAAAGAACAAATTTTTGAACCTTGAGCTACCAAAAAATGTAATCTAGAAAGCCGGAGCGATTTTTAAATTGCTACTTTTAACTCGCACTCATTCAGTTTCACCGGGGCCCCAAATCAAATAAAAAATATATTGTACACTTCCTTCTTTAATGAGCATTCTTCATTACTAAAGTAGTGAAGCAGAAGGAGGCTCCAAAGAAGTTTACGCATTGGGCCCCAATTAAGCTCAGACTCTGCTCTTTATATATATATATATATATATATATATATATATATATA
>JAOUZG010033162.1:1573981-1636725 GCA_026289955.1 Argiope argentata
ATATAGAGAGAGAGAGAGAGAGAGAGAGAGAGAGAGAGAGAGAGGAAAGGCTTGAGCTAATAATAGGAATTGAAAAAAGATTCTCAGCTCAGTGCAGTAGTAAATTATATTTTGTTTGACAATACAATATTTCTTCTGAAGATGACCAAACATATAGTTAATACAATTAAAATCTTCCCCTGTCTGTAATTCTCAGAATTGAGTTCTAAATTAGCTCGTTCTTTCCAAAATCAGCGGTCAAGCGTTTGATGTTTAGAGAGGAATTTGCTGGCCCCTATCATACATTTAAGAATGTTACGAGTATCGATAAACCTCAAAACCAGGCAGATCTGTTAGGCCACTTAAGATGAATACTACCGGGATGTTTTCCCACTGTACAATAATTGATATACTGGAAGTAAAATACATTTTAAATTAAAAAGTGCTTCTATTTACCATTCGAGTTTTCTTAGCTTATATTTTCAGATTCTTCTCTTTTTTTTTATCATGTCAGAACTTGATGTTGCTTTGGGAATGAGGATTTGTGGTGTCAACAAAAATCCGTAGGCGAAAATTTAAAAAAACAGCAGGGGAGAAATACAAATTTTATTATCTGCATCTCAAAAAATCAGCTTTTAATAACGTGTTTCCATTACATGTACAAAAGCCCCGATTTTTTAAAAAAAGAATGACTACAGCAAATAAAACCAAGAAAAATGTCATTTTGAGCTCGTGATTATATGAAATGAAATCAATAGGTAATGTGATATATTTTTTTAAACAATCAATGATGGACAAAGTTTTTTTGCATCGTTTGCAATACTAAAGTGACTCATTCGATGAAAGAAAAAATGAATAAAAATGCAATTCAACTCGCAAGAGCACGCGGTGTTTGGCCGTTCGAGAAATTGTGCTCTGACACGATACATTGAAATATGCATAGTCAGATTTCATTTAAATCTTTATTTGGATTTGCCATATTATTGTGCTCTTGTAGAGCTTATTTTACTTATTAGGTCAGGAGAGTGAAAAAGGTTTTGCGTCTTTTATCAAAAGAATAATGTCTAAAGCCGAACAATCAAGATAATCTCACATTAAAAGAATGGTGGTCAAAATTTATCATCAATCAGAAAATACCAAAAATTTGGCATGTTGTTGATTGGAAATGCATCTTGATTTCCACCAGTACATTATCATCGTGCCGCTTGGAATGGGGATTCAGAGGATGCATGTGTGGAGAAAAAAGCTAGGAATTCTTGAAAAAAACTTACGTTGACTGCCGTGTAACTGACATCCGCGTTACGGAAAAAATTTCAATCTACGTAGAATTTGATGCGAGTAGAATCTTTATGTTTAATTTATATCTCTTCATTTTAATTTGTTGATCATCGACTGAATCGCATGCGACTCATATTGCTATATTATTAGATATTTTTTTCAACTACAATTAAAAGAGCAAATAAGTCAGCATCTTATTAGGTAATGGTTCAAATAGCAGACATCAATCATGGCAGTAAATTTATTAAGCAGAATTTTATGCAGAGTGTTTCAGTGAACCGTTTCAGAACTTCTAAGAGGGGTAGCGTACATCCTGACGAACCAAAATCATATACAAATGGGCAGTCAGAAATGCTTTCCTGAAGCGGCGTTGTACACAGAAGCACCATAAAGAAAAGAGACCGTAAATGAGAAATCTCTTTAATAATACAGGAAAAGCAGCAAAAGGTAGAGGGATTAAAGTAAGTGTTCGAAGTTTCTTCCACGGGCTGCAACGCACGCCTCACATCTCCGACGCATGGACATCCGAACATTCTGGAATACACCAGGCATGTCTCGAATCTCTCCAACAGCTACAGCGATTCTTGCAACGAGCTCCCCAGCAGTGTCTACAGGGGCGTTATAAACTAGCGATTTCATATGACCCCAGAAATGAAAATCAAGACATAAGTCGGGTGACCAACGCATGGGACCCCCATGTCCAATCCACCGTTGACCAAATGTGACATCCAAGAAGTTAAGAACATCTCCGCTATAATGGGCAGGGGCTCCATCGTGTTGGAACCCCATTGTCTGTTGCATCGATGCAGAAATCTGTTCATCTCCCAAAAGTTGTGGCAGCACTTGCTGCTTAAAAGAGCAAGTACGTAGGTCCGGTTAGACGAACCGGTAACAGGTAAGGTCCAATGAGGTGATCTCCCACAATACCAGCCCATACGTTGACCGAAAATCAATTCTGTGCTGCACGACGTCGTATTGCATGCGGGTTCTCGACTATGATTTTGGTTCGTCAGGATGTACCCTACCCCTCTTAGAAGTTCTGAAACACCCTGTATAGATGGACTTAACACCCTAAAAGAAGTGATATTTTCCTTTTGACAATTTTCAATTCAATTGATTTGGGATATTTTTCAGAAGCAGTTTTTCATTTACCACTGACAAAGCTCCTTTTAACAAGTATTATGTTTCGACTGTGTGGGCAAATTTGCCTCAATTCCTTAAATCCAGAAAAATGAACTTTATTCCTTATGGAAATGCAGAGCAGGAAAATATCAACGGAAATCAAGTGCACATTTTTTTTATACTTTTCCAGAATTGGAAATTCTATGGAAAATCGTGTCGCATTATTTTTATTTACCAGAAACAAATCTTTCCCCAAATTTTCCCCTTTAACAACTCTTTTGATTTCATAAATTAATGTTATACAATTACTAAAACAGGCTTTTCAACATTAAAACCTTTCCAATATCAAAACATTATAGGGGACATAAAACTAAATGTATTAAATAAAAACAGAATTAATTAAACCTTTTAATTTGTTGGTTGTATTTAATGTTGTAGAAGATATATTTACTTATGTTACTTCTATATTGCTTCAATGTGGCGATTTTTCCAACTAGTTTATTCATATGGAATATTGGTTTTCCTGCTATTTAATTATTAATATGGCATACATTTATTTAACGCTAACCTCTTTTATTGAACTGCTGATTACTGATTTATTGGTCTTAGAATTACTGGTTACACAAAATTTCAAAAGAATCTTTCATTGTTAAGGCAGCCTTAATGGCTTCCTCAACAAAGTTCTTTTAAAATTCAAACTTTAATTGTTATATAACTCGTACTATTTTAGAAACTTTATATTATTCTATGAATTGTGCAATAAAACTATTTAAACCATTTCCCTAGGTTTTTTTTGTAATATATCTCGCTTGTCATTGCCATGAGTTTCCATTAGAAAAAAAGTGATTAACCCTTTGCACTCCAATGGGGCCTCTGACTCACCATTAATGATTGTGCATCATTTTGACGTTTTATTTATTTATTTTTCAAATTTAATTGTTAAAAACGCTGACATAATGGTTAAGAGATGTAGATTAACTTTTCAAAGAAATTCGACTCAAAAGAATTATATATGTTTATTTTTCATAGCAATAAACAAATCTTTGTATTAAGTGAATAATTGTGCATCTAATTATTTTTCGGAGTGCGAAGGGTTATGCTTCAATTAATCTAGTAACATGCTTGCTGAATCAAAGTACATTCGTAAAAAATATAAGATAACAGGAAAAAGAATAATTCAACATTCCAATTTTGGATGTAGAACATATTTATTTCATGATTTACGAATATATATAAAAGAATTAATCAATAAATGTATCTCAAATAAAAAAATCAGCTTAAAGCAATAAAAAAAACTGAATTTCAAGCTAAAATAGAGACATAATAAAGGTGTTAAAAGGTGCACTTTTTAAAAAATTGTTTACTTTTGAGATTAAATTTTAGCTACAATTATGGTATTAAATTTTTTATTAACAGCTGATTTAAATTGAAATTTATTCAACATGGAAAATAAACCAAATCCTCATAACTTAGATAGAAAAAAAATGACAAAAGAACTAGGATTAAATTTCAATAGCAACAATGAAAATAATCCAGATTTCATTCTCAAATATGAAAATATTATAAGATGTAATTAAAAAATTTCAAAAAAAATCAATTATATTTTAAAGCTTTGTAGAAACTAAATTGCTCTTCATCGAAAAGATAATTACTTGAACAATAAAAAGATGTAAAATGTTTGATGATGAATATTTTCGTAAATTCTTGAAGTAAAAGTTAACATTTTGCTTAATTTTTAGTTAACTGAAATTCCAATAAAATATTTAGAAAAATCGTTTCTAAGTGCACATTTATATGCTCCAAAATATTCATGTGCCTAATTGTGATCGTCACGATTCAATTTAAACAACTGTACTTAATCGTTTCTGGAAGAAAAAAAATCAAGAAAATGTATGCCAACTTTTTCTTGTAAAGATTAGATTTATTATGTCAAAACATGATGTTTTAGGAATGAGATTTTTGGCGTCAACAAAAATCCGTAGGCGAAAAAATGAAATTTTACTAACTGAACGAGCATCTCAAAAAATCAGCTTATAATAACACTTTGCCATTGCATTTATCCACCATTTTCTTTGATATTATAAAGGCTGGGCAATTTCGTCAAGATATCTTAATTCTATTTGACATTTTGTGTTAGCAAGGATTATATATACTTTAGTATTGACTTTCAGTATTAAGTTGCTTATCATCGTATAACTTGAACCACAGAGAACCAATCTGAATGGATTATGTAATTATTCAATTAAAAAGATTCCAATAAGCAATTTCAACTCTAATCCTTTTCATACAAAGAATGTCATTTGCAAAATGATTGTCAATTTGTAATATTTCATAATTTAATTCACATTTTTTCTTCTATATTGATCAATAAATATTATTTCAAATCTAATATGAATTCAACCGCGTTTGATTAATCCAATTCAAAGTCGTTAGTGTTTTTTACATTTTAAATAATAAACATATGATTAATGAAAACATTTTTAAATATTTACTCCTGCAATTGAAATCATAATTCAAAAACTAGTATTCATGAAATATAAAATAAATAGTCAAATAGAATGAAAATAATTTAAAACCTTAATACCGAATCTAAAAATTTATAATACATACAAAAAAAAACTTACTGGGCAGTCAGTTTAAAAGAAAATATTCTTATACTCATAAAATAGAAAAATGTTAGGTAATCCATTCACAACATTACAAACTCAAAACCACAAAGCTGAGATGTTTTTAAAAAAATTGAAACCAAATGAAGTGAATTCATGAAGAACGGACCAGAAGAACAGTGAAACCTGAGCGGTTCTTCACGGCCGGACGAGTAGCATAGATGTAGCTGTCAGTCAGAGCAAGTAGAAAAAACTCAAATAAGAAAATATCACGTAATATGAAACAGCAATGAATGAAAATGACTCATCTAAGGGATGTATCACAAATACGTACAAGATGGCGACTTCAGCAATTATTGTATAAAAAAATGAATTAATCTTTTTCGCAAGAAATTTCAGCAAAAAAAAAAAAAATACCATTTCACAGAATATATAGTCCTACAAAAAATATTCCCTCAATTTATTTGAAAATATCCTTATAATCTTAGAATAGAAAAATGATCGGTGATACATTCACATTACTAAAGAGTCAAAATTTCAATATTGAGATGATTAAAAGAATTGAAACCATTATGTGAAATCCAAATGAAATGTATTCGAATCATGAAAAACGGACAGAAAGAACAGTGACAGCCTCATGGCGAGGCGATTAGAATAGATATAGTTGTCTACCATCGCAAGAAGAAAGAACTCAAATAAGAAACGTTCATTTAATTTGAACTCAGAAAGAATTGAAGATGATTTAACGAAAGATTGCATCAACAACGTGGACAAGATGGCTTGTTGTGCATTCACTTTATACCGAAGATAGATCAATCTTTACAAAAAGAAATTTCGGCAAACGAAGCAATACATTTTACAGATAGCAATCATACAAACAAAAAGCTTCCTTTCATTTTAAGTGATAATATCCTTCAAAATCCCAATACTCAGATGTTCAAAGTAATTGCAGACATAAAGTGAAATCCAAATCAAGTGGGTTCAAATCACGAAGAACGGACTAATGACAAGTAGGTGGTTCTTGCTGACCAGGCAAGTAGCAGATATAGTTATCAGACAGAGGAGAAGAAATAATTCATATAAGAAAGATTCATGTAATTTGAACACTACAGTAAATGAAGATGAATAAATCAACGGACATCTTACTAATGTGAGAAAAATGGCGACTCACGTAATCACTGTATACCGAAGATTGATTATTTTTTAAAAGAAATTTCAGCAAAAGGAACAATAGATTCGAAGACAAATAATCATATAAGCAACAATATTCTATAGTGAATATCAAAGATTTACTACTGCAGGTATTATCTTCAATTTCTTTCCAGTTTGAGAAGATTCTTGGTTGCCGCCAACAGTCTGGAAAAGGCATTTTTAAAAATTCCGATTGGAATATCAAAATATTTTTCATGCAAGGCAGCTCTAATAATATGAATTTAGAAAATATTAATTACTTTTTATGAATTAAATGACTTAGTTTATTGGAATTTCGAGACCTCCAACAGGATGCAGAGTTATTCTTTTGTACAGCGACCACCACTTCTTGTGTACAGCCGACCACCCCGTCACTACTGAATGTAAAAGTATCGACAGAATTTGTTGTGGCCGACTGTGGACTGTAGCAATGTCCATCCTTACATTGACTAAATCCGTCAAACTGATATTCTCCTCTAGATAATTGGCCCCAAAGTGCTCAAATACTGACCACCTCCTTCTCTAAAAACTTTCAAATAGTTGGGAAAAAATTGACAATTTTAGACGTCATGTCCTTCAGAGCCCTAAGAACTGAACCGAAGTCATTATTTTGAACCTGCAGATGTTTTCTATGATCGGAGATTTCTGTGCATTCCTTTAAATAGTGGAAAACTGTAACGATTCATCCACAAATGCCTTTATTTTCTTGCATTCTTCCAAATCTTTGGAAATATGCAGGGAATCTCCCATGTCCTGGTATAATTTGAATTACCGGTGGATGGTATCGCCATGCTACCACAAAACGAAGCAGTATCAAAAGGATTATAGATGCTTTAAGTGTAGGGAATATGAATCTAATCGTCGGTGTTTCCTTTTGGTTGATCCGAAATTAAAATCCTATCATGATGTAATTCGCGTTTTGAAGTCGGGGTATGGAGAAAAATACCTTTTATTGGTGTCCTCTAAATAATTGTTTTAAATGGTGGACATATACTGCACACTTATTTATCAATGTTACAAAATATACCTTAAAAATTCCAAGCTGCCTTTCATTGAAATATTTTTATCTTTTAGTAGAACAAGACCGCTATACATGCAAGATATTTTTTTGAAACAGCTATTGTTTGATCTTTATAATATTCAAGTTTTCAAATGATCTTGATTTCAGATGACTTGACAATATTTGGGCCATTTTGTTCTAAGAAATTAAACAATATAATTGGCTAGAATTTATGAATATCATAACAAACGCTATGATATCAGTGGCACAAATAATTAATAGTGCTATTACAATATTTATAAATAAGGTTCTAGTGGAAATTCTAATGAAACGAATATCGAACGGACAATTAATAATTCTATGTATTCAAACCCTTGATTCTAGGAAAACCATAACCGAGAACTGAAAATAACATATGTATTCTACGCAAATAGATATTTATAAAATAACCAATAGAGTATTCGATAATTCCTGTGTTATTTGAGCAAGTTATTCGTAGAATTGTTTACAAAATGGTCAACAAAATTGCAGTTTATCAAAATCTTGAAGTGGATATTGAACTTTATTAGAACATCGGATATTGAACGATTTCTCCGCAATTTTGCTGGATATTCTGATACGTTGGTTTGTTTGGATTTTATTAGCGCAAAAGCCAAGTTTTGGTTAAACTGCGCCAAATGGTTAAAAATTTCGATAGTAAATCAAAAGTCATGTAAAATGTACTGATTTTTTCCAATGTTTTTGAATGTGGACCAATATGAAAATATCGAACGCATGTTGTTGGTCATTTTGTGCTAATAGAGAAACGTTTCTAATAATTTCTTTTTGTATATTATCATGTCAGAACATGATGTTATTTTGGGAATGAGCATCAACAAAAATCCATAGGCGAAATACAAGAAAAACCATAAGTGAAAAATTAAAATTTTATTATCTGCACGCGCCTCTCAAAAAATCAGCTTTTAATAACACGCTGCATTTGCATTTACAAAAGCTCCGATTAAAAAAAAAATAAGTTAATGACTACAGCAAATAAAACCTAGGGAAATGTCATTTTGAACACGTATTTATGTGAAATGAAATAAATAGAAAAATGTGATTTTTTAAAAATAGTAAATGCGAGACAAATTTTTTTTGGATCATTTGCAATACTAAAAAAAATAAAATATATAATTTAACTTGCACAAGCACGTGGTTATTGGCTGCTCAAGAAATTATATTCTGGCATGATACATTGAAATATGCATAGCAGATTTCATTTAAATCTTTTTTTTTACTCTTGAGATTTCGTATCATTTGAGCATTTACAAATTATTAGAAATTCGCCATTACCTGTTCTATTTTTAAAAAGTTGAGTGTTAATTAGATGCAAAAAAAATATCTATAAATATCTTAAAGCTTGCATATATATTACAGTATGAATCATATTTCTTAATTCTTTTGAAAAAAAATTCCAACTGCTTACCGTTTGTTTTAAAAGGTCTCGATTATATCACTTTCGTATACAATTAAGATCGAATAAATCGTATGTTATTATACACACTTTTTTTTTATTCCCTTTTAAAGAGAAACGCAATAATTAATGCAATTAAATCCAAGTACTTTTTACGATGTTCTTAAGATGGTTAATTACTTAGGAAAGAAATTAAAAAGTTAGCTATAAAAAAATGGCAATAAAACCTACGTATTACAGAAAAATAAGTAAATAGGGAAAAGATGAAGATTAAAAAAAAGTGAAATATTAGCAGCTTAAGACCATGAGTTGGAAGTTCCGTAAAGTAAATGAGGAGGAAAAATAAAATTTTAAGTTTCCCGTTGGAACATTTAAGAGTTCGATTAATTATTCTATGTAATTAAACTTGCAAATTAGATGGAGGCGCGTCGGTTTAATACGAATTCTTTTCCAACAGATGGCGCTGGCTTTTAATTACAGTTAGTTTAGTCGATAAATTTGTTGGTGCAATATCCTAGTCATCTTTCCACTTTTAATCTAGCGGATACTTCTTATTTTTTTAAATGAAAAATTATGTTAAAAGTTCTCAAAGTTCCAATATAATAGGTTTCTAAAAGTTTTCTAGTTTCCTGCGGTGAAAAAGTAGGATTTTAATCTTAGCGAACATAATGAAATTCAGATGTGTAAAAAAAAAAAAAAACATTGTTTTCTGACTGTCAAAAAGATGGAGCAAAAAGGAGGAAAAAAAGATTAAAATTAAATCTGTTATGCATATTTCAATGTATCGTCAGAACAAAATTTTTTGAACGGCCAAGCACCACGTGCTCGTACAAGTTAAATTATATTTTTATTCATTTCAATTTTTTCATCGAATGAGTCATTTTAGTATTGCAAACGATCCAAAAAACTTGGTCTCGCTTTGATTGTTTAAAAAAAATGTCACATTTCCTATTTATTTCATTTCATATGATCACGCGCTCAAACTGATATTTTTACAGGTTTTATTTTTTGTAGTCATTAACTTATTTTTAATCGGAGCTTTTGTAAATACAATAGCAACGCGTGATTAAAAGCTGATTTTTTGAGAGCAAGTTAAATTATATTTTCATTCCATTTAATCGTTTCACTGAGTGAGTCACTTTAATATTGCAAACTATCCAGAAACTTTGTCTCGCATTTATTGTTTAAAAAAATATCGAATTTCTTATTTATTTCATTTCATGTAATCGCGGGCTCAAAATGACATTTTTTAAGGTTTTATTTGCTGTAGTCATAAACTTTTTTTTATTTAATCAGAGCTTTTGTAAATGCTATGGCAACGCGTTATTAAAAGCTGATTTTTTTTTGAGATGCTCGTGCAGGTAGTAAAAATTTTATTTTTCGCCAACGGATTAAAATGTTTATAGTGAAAATGTTTATTTTTCGCTTATGGATTTTTGTTGACGACAGAAAACATAATTCCCAAAACCATATCATGTTCGGACATGATAAAAAAAAGGTTTTATTTTTCAATGGTTTTCAACTTCATAACGGAGTACTTAGAAAATTCTTTGTTTTTCTATTTATGTAATGGAAATAAAAAACACACACAGTTGAATGTTATGCTAACAACGTTTGTAAAGTAATGGATATAATTAGATATGTATCCGAACATAAAGGAAAATACATTACTAAAAATAAACCCTTATGAAATTTGTTAGAAACAAGAAAAATTGCCACAAAAATCAAATTAAAATAATAAAGAAGAATCTTTTTAATTTTACGGAATCATAACATTAATCTTATTAATTTTTTTACAATAACCGACTTGATATAAAAAATATTCACGTAATAGTATTGAAACCAATTTTCAAAAACTATTTATTAATATATTTCAGTTAAAAACCCAAATGTATATAAGTAAACACTTACAAAATTAAAAAGTATATTTGTATTCAAAATTAAGTTCAACATAAGTTTATTACGATAAATACTATATTTTATATGGAGAATAAAACCTAAGAGGAGATAGTTTTTGAAATTTTAATTGGATTTTTTCTGCGATAAATTCTATGAACATAGCTCAAAAATGATTTTTATAGCATAGTGTAATTCAAAAAATTATCCCCATAATGACACCACTTTTTTGTGTTTTTAATCAATTTTTTAATAATTAAAAATTCTTTGAATTTGTTTTACAGCAATAAAATTTCAGTACTGATATCAATATTCAGCTTTTTCCATTGTTCATGATCAAGATAGGAAAATTCAATTTACTTTTTCGTATTCAGTAGACTTTATTAAAAGGTAGTTATACTTTCAATAAAATTTCTGAAATTTTGTAATTGCAATTAAAATTTCATTTTTAAATGATAGTGAAATTTTTTAAATCACATCCATTTTTAAATATTGTTTTTTTCCCCAAGATATAATAGATAATATAGATAAAAAATTTAAAATAACGCACGGCATTATGAATGGTATGTTTTAAAAATAGAATGAGTAATATGTCAATCAAATGAAAATTAAAAATATTTAATAGAGGAAGCCATTAAGTTACACAAAGCATGCGTATTCAATGATACTAGATTTTTTTTAATAAAAGTATTCTAATGCTTTAATATGGTTCAATTGCAAATGAGATAATATAGAAATATTAGGAATTTTTGGTAGAATTTAGACATTTTTAAAGAAATAATAACCTAATTGAAAAATTAGACGGAAATTTAAAAAATAGTATATTAATAAATATACATTTTTTTACCAATCATCTAAAAATAAGAGCAACGAAAACTACTTCTGATAAATAAAATTATTAAAAATTACAGTCCGGAAATATAACGTTAACGTTGATAGTACTGATGTATTTCTAAGGAAATCATTTCAGCTCAAAGGAGAAAAAAAACTATTTTCACCTTGAAAGAACCAATAGAAAGCAAACATTTTTTTAAATGCAAATTTTACTAGAAACTTCCAATTCTCGGATTATTTCCAGATTTCCCCATTGTCACAAGGAACGAATCAAAAGAATATTTAAAAGAAAAAAAAGAGAGTTAAAAAATAAAATTCAATTTTTCACAGAACAAAAATTAGCTTTCATTTTCGTAAAAATGGAAATCTACTTCAGAGGAAAAACTGACCCGGTTTATTATTCTGAACAGATTATGCAAAAACAAATAGCGAGGGAAGAAAATTCCTCTCCCAAAACACAAAAGCCCATCGTTTACAATAACAAGAAATTCAACAAAAGCGAAAAGAACGTTAAATTATGTGGATCAAATTAAATTATTGTTCAAAAAATTCCATCGCTGTAAATTTCCCTGCAGATTACGAATGGGCTAAAGCTGTTATTTATGTCCTTTACTCCCTCTCTTTTGCATAAGTAATTCGCAATAAATCATTTTTTCTCAGTCTATATTCTTTTCCTATTGAGTGTAATGAAAAGAGTTACAATCCGATATCTTTATTAAGGGAATTTAGAACAAATGATAGCAAAGAGAATTCAAGATGGCGTCTAAAAAGCAGACGATAGTTCGGACTAAAGAATGAAAAAAAAAAAAGACTTCGCAATGCAAATTAATTTTGGATTCGTAAATGGAACAATAAATAACTTTTATTGATAAAGGAAAAGAATATTCGTTTGGATAAGTCATATCAAATTTAAAATCAACTCAATTTAGCTCGAATATGCATTTGCATATGAAATACATAATTTTTCTTGATGGATGTAAGAATACATTCATTTTAGCAAGAAAGAAAACAGTATTTTATTTAAATAAGGAATATATGTTCTGAAAAGGTGATAAGTAAATATTTATGGAAATAAAATATTTTTATTCGTATTAGGAATTCCGTATTTCGCAACAAAAATATGAAACGTTTTATAAATCTAGAAATGCACTTTAAGTATGCGTTTAAATGGAACGCTATCATTATATATTTAAAATGGAATGATAAATTATTTCGTTCAAATAAGAACTTTGAATAATTCTTCATAACTTTAAAAAATAATTTATCGGTTGATGAATAATTCGGTAATATAAAAGAACTCATTTTTGAAAAGCATTTAAACAATTTCATGCATAAATATTTATTATAATAGGAATTTAATAAAAAAAAGAATTTCGCAATAAATAAACTCAGTATTTCTTTCGTAGAGTTTTAGAATAATAATATTATAGTTTTGGCGTTCATTTTCGTGTAATTCTAAGAGTCGAAATTATACACATATGAACTGTATAAAACTTTCTAATGAATTCATGTAGTAATTTCACAGGTAAGTGAATCTAAGGTAGTTTTACAATGGTAAATTTAGTAATGATTTTTAACAGGCTTTTAAATATTCATTAAATGCGAAAGTGAGAGTAATTCATTTTTGTTCAACCATTTTACTTTTTTCAAAATAATCAATTTCCTAAAAAATATATTTGAATGAAAAAAATAATTTTACCTTTTTTAAATAGATAATTTCATGCGCTGAGTGGGGAATTGTACGCATGTGATTTTGAGCTAAAATGTTGGGTATTACATACAAATTCAATTTCTTATGAACCCTAAATTTGCATATTTTAATAATATAAATTAGCAGTTATAAAAATAACGAACATTATTAAATGAATTTAAGATCACAAAGTAAAAATTCACATGGCGTTTTCATTCACAACAATCTTTATAAGTTCCATAACAAATAGAATAACTAAACTCATTATTAATTTTTAAAATTGAGATTCTATCAGCATTGGAAGCACGAGCTTTTACGGCGTAATTTAGTTTTTAGAAATTGAAACGCACAGAATTGTTTTGTCTTTACTTGTAATACTTTTGCATCATTGTTATTCTGTTTCTTTTACACTGTAAATTCGTTTTTTGATTATCTGTATTTTTACATAATTTCTTGCTAATTTTTCAAGTATTTTTCAGCTTCCTTAAGTAATTTCGCCTTTTTTTTGTAAAATGATATGGACAGCTTAAGAAAAATGACTTGTAGATGTATCATGTATAGTTTCGATTCACCGGTAAAATTTATAAAATATAAAATAGCAAAGCCATTTTTGTACAGAATAATATAGTGCACCAATTTCCATGCTTGGCAAATTATTCCACCCAGACTTTATATAAACATATATTCATTCTATGAGTAAACTGATTAAAGAAATAGTTGGATTGGTCTTAAAAAGATGTAAAGAGAAAAATAATGGCCTGTTCTTATGGAAAATGCCAGACCTGGCAATATTTGTAAATACAAGTGGTTTTTATTCCTTTGAAAAAGAGTTTTACCTGAAATAATAAGAAAAACTATTTCTTTCAATATCCAATAATTTTCGATGATGGTAGTTGATCACAGCAAATCCTGTTTATACTACTTCGTTCAGTGGTGGTAATCGGCTGTAAATAAGAAAATACTCTAAGAAAAATGAAGAATTATAAAGTTTATTGTATCACAAATCCCTCCCACCATATAGGCAACTGACACATTACTGATTTACAGACGAAAATAGTTATGCATGAAATTAATTCACCTTTGTCCTTCATTGTTATTATGTTATTTTGGAAAACCCGAGAACTATGAACTAAAGAAAAACAAAGGAACAGATTTTTCGCCAATCTCAACAAAATTGCGCCAAGCAGTAGGAAACTCTACAAACATTAACATAAAAAGAATACAGCCTAACATATTTGGCAATTTATCGCCTTTAAAAATTAGAGTTTGCCCTACGTACGTATTCTTTAGTTTAGCCCAAAAGGAATTTACTTTTCTTATTAATTTACTCTTTTAAAATATAAAATATTTTAAATCAGTAACTATAACTTACCTGACATTTCTGCAGAACTGGTAACTAAGTGACACATCAGCGAGAACTGCAGGAACCATTGTGTTAAAGATGTACAGGAAAAGGCTGCACTTAAAAATTTCCTCCCCCACACCTGAAATTTTGCTCACCTAGTTTGAAAAAAAAAGGTTGAGACAACGTTTCAGGTGGAAGGGTGAAAAAATATCCCTTTTAACAAATACAATGACCCACTGGAACAGTATATTTCTGATCCGATTCCATGGATCATAAATTCAAACAGCTTCGAATAGATCAACTCCTAAATTTGAATAAAATGAAATTTTCCAATTCAATTTTCCAATTTTAATACTTTTCCAAACTTTGTTAAACAAAAATAAAAAGGCAGACATTTAAAAATTATTTCTATCAATAGCATCAAACTTAAATAAATATTAAAACCAGATCATTCCAATAAAAAGTAAAAGTTTAGTAAAAAGAATAAAATTTTAAATCAAAAGCAAAAAAAAAAAAAGATTTTAAAAATCAAAATTGTTAAGCAGTTTTGAAAATTCTTCCAGAGCTAAAATTATTAATAATTTTCGTTTATGTACATGAGCATATAATTGAACATTTATTTGGTGAAATTTATATTTTCATATTAATACAATTGTATTATATAGAAAGATTTTATTTAATTTAAGAATACCACAGATAAAAAAATCAATCATTACATTACGACTATTTACCATATTGATCGCATTATTATTCGTTTTGTTCAGTTCTTGAATAAAAAATAAAATATTCAAAAACATGCAATAACCTTAAACAAATAATTTAAGGTTTAAACAGTTTATGTTTTATTTATATTCCATCAATTAAATTAAACAGTAAAAAAAAAGGTTCTGTAAAATATTATATTACCTTTCTATAGTACAGAAGATCATTATTAAATAAACGTTCAAACAAATTTAATCAACTTATATTTATATTTTGTCAATTAAAAATCCAATTACTTTAAACTTACCTAAGTATGCGCTAAAAGAAAGATGGTAGTTGCTGTTAAAACATTCAAACGATCTAGTCTTCCCCCCTTTCTTTCTCCGTTTTTTCCCTCTTCTTTTTTTTCTTCTTTTTATTTTTAGGCTTAATTCAGATAACTTGGCAGATGTTAAACCACCAGTTATTTCCGGTAAACAATTTCATTCAGTTCGAAGTCGCATGTATCTTTTTATTTTTGTAAAGTTCCAGTAAAATACTAAATACAATAAATACATAATGTTTTGTATTTTTGTTTAAAAAAATATTAGAATTCAGAAAAACATTTCAAATTTCTCATCTTTTCCGTTAATAAAGACTTGTTAGTTTTAAGAATGATTTTAAACATAAAAATGGCTTTCAAACTTATAAATCTAACATAAAACATCACTATATGGCAAAGAATAATTTATTAAATATAATAATTTATCTTTCTTGAATATAATAATTTCAAGAGAGTTATTTCCTAATGAATATAAACGATCGAAAATAAATTAAAATGAATAATAGTAGAGAACTGCCGAATGAGAATTGTCTATTAGATTAAAGCTGTATCGTGACTTAAATTATATTAAATATTTCAGCTATAAACCAGCAAGTTAAACGATAGACGGAGAAAAGTTTTTACATTTATTCATCATTAATCAAATACTCTTTTTGTAAAAAAGACTTCTAATAATAAATTACAATGAGTTGCAAGAATAATTCGTGTACGGCAACAATTAATTATAATAATTTTATTAAAGCAATTTAAAGATAAGTTTAGATGAATTCTCATTATTTTTCAAAATCTGTAATACTGAATTTCAAACAGTTGCCAAAATAGGGAATAGGATTATCTTTAAATCATTGATTGAATAAAAAGAATAGTCCAGAATACTGTTATAATTAGTAATTATTCTCTTAGCCTAAAAACATGGAATTAAAAAAACAAATAAATAAAATGATATTAAATGTATGAAATGCAATTTTAAAAAGAACAAAAATTAAATCTACGATGGTTTGAATAATATTTGAGTAAAAAAATTGAAAAGAAATGATAAAATGCATAAATTTTTATGCTGGGATGATATACATTGTATATCAGTTTGAGTTTTAAATCAAAATGCACTTTAACTGTGCTAAAAAATTTAAACTGATTACCCACTTTTTGCAAAAGATTTTCTCAATTGAACCGATTGTATAATTATTTTATGCTGATTCTTTTTTCCTTTTAAGTCTATTTTTCTAATAGCTAATTACTTTATTAAAATACTTTTTTTCAAAAAAGAAATTATTTTATTACTATATAAAAAATTTTCAAGTTTCGGCAATTTTCCTCTACATTTGTATTGACTTTAATTAGACTTTTTTTTAAATATCAGCGTCACAAATCAGCAAGAACAGCTATAGGTACAAGAAATTAATTATTGCAAATAATAATAATAATAATAAAATATTCCACACAGATATTTTTAATGAAAATGTTGAAAGTTACGCAATAAATGTCAGATTACAAAATTTCTTTTCATAGACGATGCTCACAAAACATTTGCACTTATTAAAATTATCATTTAGCTTTATTTTTTGAGCATTTAATCAGCCGGCTTTCTGGCGCAGAGGTAGCGTGTCTTACTCGTGTTCCGCGAGCCCCAGGTTCGAATCCCGCTTAGAGCATGGTTGTTCTTCTGTGTGAGATGTGTGACTGTGTCCACCTGTAAAAAGAGAGAGCAAGTGAATGTGTGAGTGTGTAGCTAAAGTCGTAATCTTCGTCCTTGTTGGGGCTGCTTAAGGTATCCGACTGGGTTCGGAGCCTTTTTTTAATAATATACTTAAAATGCTTGTTATTATTCTAGTTTTAGTTTGAATATGTAACAGAATAAAGAAAAATATTCAAAAATAAAAAATATAACTAATATATATAAATATAATATATATTCATAACATTTTGAAAAAAAGGGAAAATTGTAGCTAAAAAACAGGAAAATTAACTGTTACGCCAACAGTCGTAGAGAAAAAAATTACAGGCAGGAATCAAAAATATTTTAGAAAAACATTGTAATAACCAATATGCATGCTTTGAACTAAAATCTTTTGAATATGTATTATATATTCTGAGATATGGCTAAAACAATTGTATAAACAAGAATTTTTTGAAAAAAATCTGCTCAATTTGTCTATGAATACCTGTAAAATGCCTAAAACTACATTTATATTTTAGTTTTTAATTCAAAGCATTAAAAATATTATATTAAACAATTCTACAAAATTTCATAAGAATATATTCAGAACATATTGAGATATTGTGTTTACGGTAATGCAAAAAGTGCAAAAATTTAATTCTTCAAAAAAGGCTTTTAAAGTTTTTATTTTGAAAAAAAGCAAAATTATTATCTTTCAATAAGTCTAAAACTTTTCTGATTTATAAGTTGGACCATCCTTTATATCATCCTTCACTGATTTATTCTTTCTAGAAGCCCTTCTTTTTTTTTCTGGACAGTTTTACAGACACTGAAGAATGTCGAATTGAATCGGCTATTCTGTTATCATCAATGTTGACGAAACCTTTGACTTGCTCTGGCTCATTATAAGCCGGTGTATCCAGAATTGTAAATTAAAACAGCAATATATGTACCTAAGCGAAGAGTTTGCAGTTCAACAAATGTTTCTTTGGGTATAATATTCCACAATACACCATTAAAACTTTCGTTACAATTCTGTGTTTTTCCATGCAGACATTTTTGCAATAATTTTTGGTCACACAGGTCCATATATGATCCTTTTATTTTATTTATGATTGTAGATGATAGGCCTGGTTTCTTTTCATGGAGTTCTATGCCTGAAAATCTGGCTCTCTGGAATTTACACCAACTATTTGGTACTTTAGAGCACTGGCGATGTATGGGACTATTGGTGCCGGAACAGCAGTGAAAAAAAGGGGCAATGATGCCACTTTGCATTTTTTCCAAATTTTCCACATTACTGCGAATGGCGATTCCATAATAGTTTTGCAGTCTATCTATAAATTTATTGGTTAACTTTCCTTTTCCACTAAGACCTTTTGTGTTCTTTTTTAATGAGACAAATTTTAAAATAATACCTACATATACTTATTATCAGGCATAAAAGATATAAAATAATAATTTTAGTCATTTTTAATAATTTTTAACATCGAAATTCCTTGATAGATTGCAATATTTACATCAACTTCCGGTTTCGAAATGCCATTTCCGGTTTCACTTTTGAACACTATGCTAACTTAAAACGGCCGTTACTTTATTTTTAAAGTAGGTAGAACAAAAAAAGGGACAGATTTGGAAAGATAGAAGAACAGGCTTTAATATTATGCATTAAAAATTTCATTAGTTTTGTCAAATTTGACGATTTTTACCCAGTCGGATACCTTAAAATCTGTTGATGTATCAGCGAGGTTTGTCCATGGAAAGTGCCATAAGTAACAACAGCATTTGATCAAGACTGTATGCAGTAGCATATTATCTCAAGATCAGGGGAAAATATATATAAATAGAAATGGTCCAAAGTTCTATTTAGAAGTTAATTTTTTATTAATTGAAAACTACACAAACACGCATTGTATATTCGCCATTATAATTAATTTTTGTTGAAACCATTATAGTTATTTTAAATAAATCTGATCAGCGAGTTGTCCCTCCCAATGTTTAGTCAAATTTTGTAAGATCCTTTAAAAATGACAAAAAAACTTATAGGAAAAATATTAGTATCCAGAAGTTTCTAAAAATCGTTTGGCAGAGCGGAATTTATAAATCGTCTGGTGCAACCGATATTTTTATTTAAATTAAAAAATAAAGTTTCATATAATTTACTATTCTTTTTGCATAAATTCATATTTTACTCTAAAATGTTATAATTCATTTATAATTTAAACTCGTATTTACTTTTCCTCGATTGCTAATTATATTTATATTTTTAACCACTCGCATTTGATGTTTATGCCATCGTCAACAGATGTTTGGATAAATGTTGACGTTAGCCTTTGTTAGATTATAAACATTTCAAATATCGCTTACAAATATTGAAGCAAAGTAAGCAGACGATTGCATTCAGAAACAAAGAAAACAGATGAAGCGCAGACGATTCCGTGATAATTTATTTAAAAAGTTATTTTTCTCATTTCTATAAACCATATAAAATGTCTCATTCCGTTGTAAAATGATTAATACCAGATATATCGCCATTTGTGTAATTACCTCAAAAAATACCCGCTGTTGACATTTATTAATTTGCAAAAATTTTTTTCATTAGTTACACAATATTTTAGAATAACTTAAAATGACTTACCTGAAGTTCTCCTCAGATATTCAAGGACGCAGGGGTGTTGCAGAGTCGGACTCAGACACACCTGAAACCTTGCTCAACATTTTCAAAAAATCAGGCTGAGACAAAGTTCCGGGTTCGTCGGAATCCGACATTTCTTCCAAAGTTGCCAGTTTTCAAAGCTTCCAGGTTTATAACAGGTGAAAAAAAGTGTTAAAGGATATAATAAAAAAGAATAAAATGAAATCCTCTATTCATATTTCAATGTATCATGTCAGAACATCATTTCTTGAACGGTCAAGCACCACGTGCTCCCGCAAGTTGAATTATATTTTTTATTCATTTTCATTGTTTCATTGGATGAGTCACTTTAGCATTGCAAACGATCCAAAAAACTGTTGTTTTAAAAGATATCACAATTCTTATACATTTTATTTCATATAATCGCGTGCTTCAAATCACATTTTTTCTAGGTTTTATTGGCTTTAGTCATTAACTTATTTTTTAAAAAAATCAGAGCTTTAGTAAATGCAATGGCAACGCGTTATTAAAAGCTGATTTTTTTAAAAAATGCTCGTGCAGATAATTAAATCTTCATTTTTTTCGCCTACAGAATTTTGTTGACACCAAAAACCTCATCAGAAAAACAACATTATGTTCTGACATGATAATAATTCTAATCTTTACGAGAAAGAGTTTGCATACATTTTCTTGGATTTGTGTTTTTTTATCCAGAAATGATTGATTATAATTGTTTAAATTAAATCGAGACCTTCGACAATCACAATTAGGCACATGAATTTTTTGTAGCATATGAATGTGTACTTAGAAACGATTTTCCTAAATATTTTATTGGAATTTCAATTAACTAAATGATCATAAAAAAAACTTTGTCTCGCATTGATTGTTTAAAAAAATATCACATTTCCCATTTATTTCATTTCATATCATCACTTGCTCAAAATGACATTTTTCCGGGTTTTATTTGCTGTAGTCATTAACTTATTTTTTTTAATCAGAGCTTTTGTAAACGTAATGTAATGCGTTATTAAAAGCTGATTTTTTTTTACATGCTCGTGCAGATAATAAAATTTTAATTTTTCGCTTAAGGATTAAAATGTTCATATTTCGCCTACGGATTTTTGTTGACGTCTGAAAACCTCATTCCCAAAACAATATCATATTTATTCCCATTGATAACATGCAATTAATTTACATACACTAATTAATGATTACACCCTATTATATTCTGTATAAACTAATATAACTATTTTTAATAACGTATCTGTTTTAGTAATACAATATTATGATTTTATCTTTGATAAGAATAGAATACATTAGTTTGAAATTAAAACATATTGATTAATTAGAATCAAAAAATAAAATGGCTCACATATTTCAGTAGATTTTCTTTCATAACAGAGTTTATTCATTATTTAAATAAAAATGAATTCTCGTAAATCATTTCATATTTTCTGTATAAGCTTTCACTCAAAAGCAAAAATTACAGATATGTTTTTTATTTGCATTCTAAGACATATCAGAGTTCTAGCAATTTTAAGAGTATTGTGAAGTAAAGTATGTAGAAAGATTGTTAATGATCAGTAATAACTTTCTTTATATCTTAAATTTACTTTGTTAACTAATTTATAAAAATAGATGCTAACCTTTAAATTTAAGCTATTTACTAGAAACTATTTATTTAACTATTTATTTAAATTTAAACTATTTAGAGAATAAAAGTCCATTAATTTTATTCTCTAATTAAATTAAAGGTTAGCACTTTTAATTTTTTTTCTCTCTCACTAAATTTTCAGTACTAAATAGTTTTTTTTTTTGAATTTATGTGATTTTAACTATTGGTTTTTAAGTAAATACAGTTTTAACTTCCAGACTGGAGCAGAATGATAAAGGAATTATATTTCATTGTTTATAATTATATTTCATTATTTAAATTTAAATTAATTGTATTTTTAAACTTTTTGAATCATTAAATGCGATTCTAAAAATAATAATATAATGAAAATAACAATAATAATAATAAAAATTATAATAATAGTAATAAAAATCAACTATTTAATAAACAAATACAAAGTAATTTTTCGAAGAAAGACTCATAACAATGCATGAAAAAGAAATTCTTATTAAATAATAATCATGAAAGCGTATTTAAGAAACAAACACAAAAGTTTCTTAATTATTAACAAATAATAATTAAGAATCTCAAAAATAAATAATATAATATTAATTGGCTGCACAAAAATAAGTACGATGATAAAAAGTTTTAAAAATTATACAATTTTAAATAATAAGGATTCAAAATTAAAATGTGCAATGTTTCAGAGAAAATTCATGGACATTTCGTCCATTGATTATTTAACTGAATTTTAAAAACAATAATTATTCAGAATTTATCAAGCAAATGCCATTAAAAATTCAATGAAAACAAAGCATAAATAAGTGAATAAAACATCGTCTGAAATTAAATTGATTATTGAGTCTTATTAAATAGTGCATGAAAAACTGTTGAGTTTAAATATTGCACAAGAAACTATTAGATTTAAAAACCTTTGAAGGCTAAATATTTGATTTTCGGCTCCTTAAAAACATAAAATACTCAATTACTTTATATTAAGAAGAATAAAAAGGCAATAAAAAACGAATAAAAGTCAAAGCTGCAGACGATATAATAAGACGATATAAACTGAAGCAATTAATTAAATTTTTCAAACAAATTTTTTTCCGCATCACAAAAGGATTTGAAAAAGGAATTATTTTAATTTCAATATTCCACAAAACGGATCGCTAGAACAAGGCCACGCAAACTGCAGAGAAAAATGCTCAGAACGGTGTTAAAAATTAACTTCGCGCTTTTACGGCTAATAGAAATAAGTTAACACGCTCCACAAAATCTTTAAAAAGTGTAACACCGTATCTTTATTACGCGTTTTAAGAAAGGCATTAGGTCGAAAAGTTGCACGGTCCTGGATTTTAAGTGGTCGTTGAAGCTTCTCAGAAAATGCGAAAATTTTGCTATTACTTTTTTTTAATGTTCTACGAAAGAAAGCAGCACTTTACCATTTTACTCAATTGTGCAAGGCTTTTCTCTTAAACGAAAAATTCATTTTAAAACGCATTTTCTAAATTGCTGCCTTTTTCAAAATGGTTATGAAAGTTTCCATTAAGAAACTGGCAACGCATACTAAAGTCAACCTTTGAAAGGAAATGATGTCGAAAATCTTTTTTTCTCCAGTTTGTTTTTCTCTCCTTTTTTTTCGGAAATAGAAGGAAAAAGTTTTAATTACCGAATGTAATTTTTTTTCTCCGCTAATCAGTGTTATTTCACGATTTCGTCGAATGAAAGCAAGAATAGCTTCGTAAGTAATAAAAGTTTGAAAAAAATAGCAAAGGAATGTTAGCGGAAGAAATTTGAAGACTAGAATCATTTAAGAGAAAAATGAATTAAGGTTAAAAAAAAAAGAATGAAGTCGTGTTAGATGTTAAAAGTGGTGTGGACTTTTCGTTTTAAACACGTCACAGATAATTAATAAAAACACTTAAAGCATTATTAAAAATTCGCCATTCTGTATAAAGAAAACATTCCATGTCTTTTTCCAATCTTATCGTCTTTCTTCTTTCAGTATTATGAGATTTTTTAAAGACAATTCTAATTTTTTTAGAAACTATAATGAGCTTCTTTTTTTTGAATTAATGAAAAAAGCTTCGATTCGTATTTTTTCTTAATAAGGATATTAGGCTGATCTATGTCAACAAATCCAATCTAATGTCGAATTTACTGTAATTTTGAATTCAATATTTAAAGAATTACACATAAGGAGGAAAAAAAACTTTTTGGAAATAACTATTTTTTTCAAAAGAATAAAATTATAAAAATATTAATATTGTTGGAAATAGAACTGGTAGAGATATCTTTAACTATTATTACAATGATTGAAATTAATTTTATCATCGCCTCAAATTATAAAAGTAAAAACTATTTTTTAATAATTAGTGAATTAAGGAAAGAAAATTAGCATGATGCATGAAAAGAACTTCATCAGAACTTATCATAATACATTTTAATTTGAAAATTTTTAATTATGGAGTTAATTTGTGTAACTAGCAAAAGTGCAAAAATATCAGTTTCAACATAAGGTTTTATTTTCCTCATAAATGAGAAGAAAATCTTTAATAATTAACGCAACGAAAACTTAAAATATCATCAATTTATTAAAAGTTTGAAAAAAAAATAGGAATTTTTTTTTAAAAGACAAAAAAAAACCAATAAAATAAAATGTAAATATTTTAAAAACTGCATTATTATAAAATCATATTCAGTATAATTAACTGCATTATAAATAGTAGAATAAAATGACATTTATTTCTGATAGAATCTTATAAATATAAGTAGACTTTCAGAATTACAAAAAAAAATTCTCGAAAGCATATTTTTTGATATAAAATGTTTTCCAAATTTTATAACATTCTAATATATTTAACTGAAAACAAAACTGATATTTTTGCTATGGAACTTTTGCATTTAACAAAGATTATAAATCGTGATATTGATAACCATGCTGCCTTTTCCTTTACATTTACCGTACATTAAAAATTTAAAAAGCAGAAAGATCATTTATCTACTCACTGACTTTAATTAATTTATTTACGGTTTGCATAAATGATATTTAAAAACTTTTTGATCGAATAATTTAATCTCATTTTATTAAGATAAATAAATTCCCATTGCATTTCTTAAATAACAGTTTTCATCTTATCAACAAATAAGTTTAGCATGAAAGAAGTTAGTTTGACGTTTTAAAGTCACATGCTGTGATGATTAAAAGGAAAATATTTCTTCGAATTACCAAAGTTTATTTATTCTTAAAATTTAATTACACAACTGGAATACCTTTTCTGCTTAAAAGGTTTTCATTTCAAAAAGGAGACCAAAAATTCACCCTGCACACGATTTTCAGAACAAATCTAATGAAAAGAAGGAAAATGTTTAAATAAGCATTCGTACATACACAACATTCATTTCCGAACAGCGTTCTTTTAAAAAAAATCGTTTGCGTTTTGAAAAGCTCTATCTGAAATATAAATCACGTACTACTCAGTTCAACGGGCATGCTCTGAGTTAATTTGTTGCATCCATCTGTTTTTGAGATTTTAATAGAACGGGGCAAAGCATTCAATTAGTGAAGTTTAGCTTTCGTGAAAGGAATTCGAGATGCCTAGAAGTTTAAGGGAGTTAATTTATTCAATTACGGCTTTCTGAGGTTTTTATTATTATTTTTACGACTGCAGGAAAAATGGTTGAAGGTAAGTTTTTAAAAACGAGGAAAAAAAGAAGGTAGGTTTTCATTTACTTTTTTCAGATAAAGAATCTCTCGTATCTTTCAGTTCGATTTTTTAAAAAGCATTTATTAAGATTTAAAGAAAATTAATTTCGTCTTTCATTTTGAAAAAGAGTTACAGGCCATTTCAAAGGCAGCCTTTTAAATAAAACATGTTACTAGCAAATGAAAAGAAATTTGTCCTACTATGTGATTTAAAATGGTACAAGTCATAAGCAATTTATGAAATAATTAAAATATTACTCCCTTTAAAAGATTTTACTTTTAAAGAATTTTTTTGAGGGATAAGTTTTTTTTTTGAAAAGCGACTTCTTATAGTATCTACAGATAATTATAAAAGCATTATAATACAAAATGAGCAGAATTTTAATAGTCAAATCTCGATAAAAAGTCAATTTTTTAGATATACTTTCCGAAAATGAATCATTCACTGAAAATAAAGGAAATTAAAACAATTGGTTTATTGAAACTGTTATTTTCAACATTTCGATAGATACTATGCAAGTATTTTATTATTTAGTTTCCAGTTTAAAATAATAGAAATATTGATTTATTCGATTTTTTTCAGAATTTATGAATTATACTATGAGCACTATGAAAAGAAGAATCTTCACCACTAAATATAATAGATAAATCCCACAAAGTTAGGTTTTGTATCATAATCTTTAAGTTTGCAGCAATTGAAATAAAAATATTCAAATCTAATAAGCAAAATTTAAGCATATTGAATGGCATTAAAGCATATCCGTTTAAAAGAGCTTTATATATTTTTAACTAATAGAACGAAAAGGTTTTGTAAATATTTTTAAAAGGAAATATAATTATCTTGTTTAAAACCATTTAAAATGGTCTTTTTTTCAGAAAGGTCATTGTAATAGTTTATGGCCTTTTTCAATATCTTTATCATTCGTGACATTTAGTAATCAGGAAGATTTAGCTGGCTATTACTCTTAACTCAAAAATAATTTAAAAAACCGGACATTAAATAGATAATGGCAATTTAACTAATTTTCTTCTCCCTATTATGAAATTTATGTTCCATTTAAGTTTCTTAAAATAGAAATAATGTAACGCTAACCATTAAAAAATGTAAGGCACAATGCAATCAATATACTATCAAAAATATTCTTTTTTTATCAAGGAAAAAAAGATTTGGCGAATTATGCTTTTTTGATACTTCATTAATAGTATTTTATTTTTCAAATTAGGATTTTTGAATAAAAAAGAGAACAACGAAGAATTTATAAGAGCTTTTAGGAGGTCTTTTTAAAAAAGTAATGGCTAGACAATGAATCAGAACAGGAAGTTAGATAAGAACTCTTAAAAACAGGTTACTTAGTAATCAAGAGGGTTCACATTTAAAGAATAGCAGCATCAGTAGCCTTGAAACACTTAATGCAATTATATGATAAGGAAATACTCTGTTTTTTTAATCTCAATTTCAATTCTCGGAACGCAGTTTCGTTTTCGTTAGGCCTAACAGAAATGTACATATGTATGGAATTGTAATCTTAAGATATGAAAGAACATACGTACGAAGATTTAAAGTCATCAGTGTTGATTTATACTATATAAATATAAATGGTTATTGATAGATACATTAAATACACTTATTACGTTATTCAAAATTCTATATGACCTTTTACAGCTTGTAATTTAAACTTGAGTTTTTTCTAAACATGTTCGATAGACATGATTATTGAGGTTCAAAATAAGAATAATTAAAAAAAAAACTTTCATGTTATATAAAAGCAGCCTGGCAGAAAAAAATTACAAAACTACTGTTATTTAAAATGATGAATTTTTTTAAATTGAATATTTCCAAGCTAAGTATTTAAACAATTACAAAAAAAAAAAACTATATTGATTTTATAAATATTTCGATTATAAAACAAATTCTATGCAAATTATAGTTATTTCTGTGTTATCTATAACTTCCTCTATAACCAGTGTTCTGTAGCTTTGTATTGATCTCAATATAATATATTACTCACTAACAAACAAAGAGGAATACTGGTTTTGTTAAATTTCTCTACTATTTATTACGATTTGATCGTTTTTTTAACATATTATTTTCATTGAGTTGATTATTATTTGTACTAATAAGTAGAATTCTTTTTTCAAAGGTTATTCCCAAAGAAGGCGGTCTTTATAAGGGGAAGTTTTCTATTTTGTTTATTCTAAAGACAGTGAGTATTGTTCTACCAACTTCCAACAACTGGGCTTATCCAATGATAATTAGCAGCTATCCAAATTCAGCAGCATTTGCCATATATTTCTTTTAAAAAAATCTTCTAAAATAAATTGTAAAACTGATAAACAATGAAAATTATCTATCTAAAGAAAATTTAATGTCATGGCAGTTGCATACGTAAATATCATATCATAGAGAAACAATTTGCAAACAATATTAATTTACCTAAACAGATTATTCTAAACCATAATATCTAAAAGAACATTGCATCAAGAAAGTGCCAATGCTGCTACAACTAGAACACAAATGAAATGAATTAAATTAGCAAAAATTTGAAATCTCCTTTGATTTCTCCTTTTGATTTGAAATTTTTGCTAATTTTGTTGCATATAATATTATTTAAGCAGATAAAAACGTTCGAAGTTTACAAATAACTGTAATAACAAAGTGAACATAATGGTATGTATAGAAACCTTCTCAATTATATTATAAAATTAGAGTCCTAATGTTTCATTATATACAGAATAACATTTAACAATTATTATTAAGGTTAATAACATTTTTAAACGACATGCTAGCGGTTCTTGTCAGCTGCTTAATCGGATATCCGCCAGACTTGTCTTTCTTTGGTACTGAGGGTGAAATCCTTTTTAAGGCTCACAAACATACTATCCAAAAATTTCAGTATAAATTCAAACACAAAGTTATTTTAAGTTCCCTCGCAAACTAATTTAGATAGTTCATCTAATATCTAAATTTATGCATCTGAGTCGGTGATCTAATTTTGTATCATTCTTTTTCCATGAATCATACAAAATCTCATAAATAGAAATTGCCATTTAATTCTATTTAAAATTTGGTTTACTATCTTCAAAACAATTGCATAATAGGAAAACAAATTATGTAGAACAAGAGTTTCATAAAATTCTGCTGCTTAATAAAACGTATAGCCTTTCAAGTATCTTATAATTTAGTTATACACAATACACATTTTTCAGCAAACTCACGTTTCTTTACAAGAAAATTCTTGCATAGAATTTGTTACCCTGATTTAACTTAATACGGTTGTTTTAGTGATTTACGAAAAAAAACTTTCTAAAAATGAATCTCTTTCTCCTTTATTATGATGAAATATCAGAATACGACGAGTTTTTTTTTAAATGAAAAAAATAAATAAATAAGGGAAAAAGGGTAAGGCGAACAGAGAATATTTATGCACATGCAGTGACAACGAAACACCCAAATAAATAGAATAGGGCCCGGCTAAACAACCATCAAGGATCGTTTGCATGCCATGCAAAGAAGAAAAATCCCTCGCTCTCAGAAACATTTGCATTCATTACAAAGGACAACACAAGAGAAAAATCTGGCAACACAAAGAAAAGAAGACGATACAAGAGAAGAAAAACAAAATAGAATAAAAAAAGAATTTAATGGCAGGATGGAAAGTATATGGGGGAAGAAAAGAAAACACTAGAAGGGGCAGGGGGAAAGGAAAAAAAAATAATACGAAACTTTCGTTTGTTGAAATGGAAAAGGAGCAAAAAGCAACAGTTTTCTATTCATTCCGAATTAAGCAAACACACGAACAAGAACGGGGAAAAAAATCTGCAAACATTGGGTGAGTTTTTTCATGAAGCATGGTCTAGTTGAACTGAATGTAGAAGCATTTATTTTTGTCTTTTTATTTATTTTTTTACTTGCCTCTGTTTTAAAGAAAAGCAACCCACTATTGTTTACCCGAACTCATGTATAACGATACATTTAGGCTGTATTATAGGGTTAGCTACAAACATGTAAAGAACAGTAGGGAGTGACTTTGCTTTTGAACAAAGTTAAATGTTGAAAAGAATTTCATTTTGAGCGCTTCAAACTTTCATAAAAAAAAAAAAAAAAAGAGGAAAAAATATAATAAAACCTTTTTATGCTGCTTGGTTGGTTGTTGACTTGTAAGGTTTCCGTTCTTTAAATTTACGAAAGCGTATATATTTTTTTCATTCTTTTTTCCCCATCCAAAGAGGAAACAAAAATCGTTTGGCACTTGCTTAAAATATGTCACGCAGTGTTCTTAATTCATGTTATTTATTCATATTAAAAATAACCATGAAGTTTTAATAGCAAATAAAAATATGGCAGGGGAAAAATGCAATAAACATTTTTACTACTCTTCAAGTCGTATTCAAAGAAGGTATTGATTTTTTCAAAGCCACTAAGTTTGAAGATATTTTGTAGATAATATCAAATAACATTGATAATTTTTACCTTGTATTAAAAAAATATATTCCTCGCTCTTATCAGTTAAGACAGAATAAACAAATAAATATAACATTTTTTATGCTAAAAATAATAAACTGTTACAAAATATACAGAAGTTATTACTATTTTTGAAATAAATGCATATATCTAATTGGATCTAAGAAATTCTATGGACGCAAAGCATCATGATGTCGAACAAGAATATAAAAAAGTATATTATATAAATTAATCCCCTTTATAAATCGAATTTCTTTTTTAAAGAAAAATGGGCTATAAGAAACATTTTTCATTTCATTATTACTTTCACAACAACTGTTAAATCAAGATCAGAAACGCCATTTAATAATATTTAAACACAGTATAAATTAAATAATTATTTGTGATAAATTAATATGCATAAAAGCTTTCTAACAAAAAAACAACAACCAAAACCTCTTTTGAAAATAACTGTACATAATATAATTTAATATTCAATTAAGAAAATTAATCAACATTTATAATATGCTACTACTTATAAATACGTTAAATATTCAATTTCAAGCAATACGAATTAAAAAAAAGATTTTATTATTTAAAGGATGATTTATTATCAGAAAAAAATTCCACTACAATTCGATTAAAAAAAATCAAGATAAAAAAATATGCCAATGAAAAATAAAAATAATTTTTGCTGTATGTAAAAAAAATTAAAAATACTTTTTTTTCAAATTGCTTTATGATCAATTACATTTCTAATTTTGGAATGGTTAAAATTTGTTTTCTTTCATATAGGAGTTGAAATGTTTTTTGTACTTCAAAACAATTCATACTTTTTTAGTTTAAAAAAATAAAATAAAGATAATTATTTCATTAAATACGCATTGAGCTATAAAAGGCCATATCTCATTTTCTGTCCCAAAGATTTGTTATTTAATAAAGAATAATCAAAATTTAATAAACCAAAAAAATGTTTAAAATTTAATATTGTTTCTTCGAGAGTACGCAAAATATATTGCTAATAATACAAATGAAAATTATTTTAGAAAAAGGAATTAATTTGATTTATAAAATATAAAACAATATAATGCTTTTATTTGCTAAAAATATTATGAAGAATAATGCATTTTCTTAAGTAAACATCATGCAACAAAATAATATTTGAAAATGGGATTAATTAAATTGTTTTTGGTGTTGCGCTTTGTCTATTTCTCTTTAAAAAATTATTAATGTTATAAAAAAATGTTCAAAATAGAATTATAAAAGACTTTAATTTATGGACCAACATTTATTAAAATGTTCAAAGTAATCTACTTAGAGTGTAATACATTTCTCTAACATTTTTCTCTTTAGCTAAATTATGCCTTAAAGTTTAATAAAAATTAGCCAGAGTTGTTAGCCTGGGTCCTTTTATCTAATTAATGGAAACAAAAAGACAATGGAAGAAAAATTTTAAAATGGAAAAAATCGCACGGCGCCATGTTAGGTGAATACGAGTCATATAATACCAATTAATGATTTTTTATTCAAAAAATCACAATAATATTGTCTAAGTCTCAACTACTGTTTGCAAAGTCCATGAATGTCCTAAATAATTTGTAATATGTCCTAATAGTTTTTTTTTGCTGCTCTCGATAATTCCTCCGTATAAATTTTTTTTTAAAATAATGCCTCTAAATTTCAAATGGCTACCACTTAACACCAATTCTTTGATTTGATCGGCAGGTAACTGATAAGACGAAATGAATGGTCTTCCAAAGCATGGTTTTCTATGACAGATTTTCTAATTTTGTTAAACTTTGTTTCATTATAAGGGGTTGTCATAAAATATTAAATATTTTTGTCTCAAGAATTGTTTTGCGCATAGAAATTTCGATGTATATTCTTTATTCAATTATATTTGCCTTTTTTTTTTGAGAATCGACAAAGTTAAAATTCGTATCTCATTATAAACAAATTCATTTGCAGACGATAAAATGAAATACATTCCCGATTAATGTTAGACATTTATAGATTATCATAAAAATATTTAATAAAAGTTCAAAAATCAAATCTTTAACAGCATTCCTTTTATTTTTTGTTTATTTACTGGCAATATTTACCTTGTATAAACAATCCTTTCCAGCACTAACGCAGCAGACATAGAGTGTCTTTTAACCTTTTTCAAGTCACGAAAAATACACCCCATTCATTTTTAAAAAATGCACTTTCCTTGTACCACTCATCACAATCAGCGTGGCATCTAGAAAAATGAGTTCATAATTCCGAGCTATTAAGCATCTTACATAGAGCAACGAACTATTAAAATCATCTTTCAACCCACACAGAATTTAATAATAATAAATAATCAGAAAGAACTGTTCCGAAATGTCTCAAACAGGATTTAAGTTAAATGGAGGCAGCGAGGTGTCGGTAAACAAGGTCAGACACGTGGAAAGCGAATTAAGGGGCTGGTAAGGATCTCCTACAAGAAAAAAAAAAAGGAGCAACTCGAAATATGTCAAGGGTCTAAAGGTGCTTAAAAGTGTTGAAGAGCGTTCCTTATTTTTTTCCTCCAGACTTCGCTGGTGGTCCCTGAAATAGCAACGTACCGATTTTCTTTCTTTCATTTTTGTAATCAACAAATGATTGGTCGTTTTGTCACTCATTCAGAATAATAGATTTTTACTTTTTGAAACAGATTTGAATTCTTTGTAAACTTAACAATTTCAAGCAAGACTTTTGGTTTCGGCAATATATCTTCTCAGGCGAATCTAAATATTCTGACACATGCACATTAATGCCTGAAAAAAGTCTATTTTATTTTTTGAATCTAATAGAGATTTATAGAAGAAATACTTTGTGGGAAAGAGGGAAAACTGATTCTTTTTATTTTAAGATTTAATCTTCCGATATTAATTTCTCTAAAACTTTTTTTAAATACGAACCTTCATTTTTTTATAATGACGTTTTCTTCATTTTTAGTGGATGTTTTCTTCTTTTTATTATTTAATGGCGCTTTCTTCATTTTTATATTGGAAGTTCGTTATTCAGTCTATTCGGACTCATGAGTTCTATGGATACGAAGGGGGAATAAAATTTATATAATATACGAAGGGGGGAATAAAATTTATATAATATCTTCTATTTCATATTGTAAAGCTGCTTCAGCAATGAAGTTAAAACTGAATCATATACATAGGAACATTAATTTTGATTCAATAACAGATAAACAAAAATGCCATAATATATTTAACCCTAACTACATATTCTCGTAACTTGACAAGGAAAAAAAAACAGTAAAGAAATAATGGCACCATTTAACAATGGAATAACAAGTTAGTTGTAAACGATAACATATACAAAATAAAAAAAAACGAGGATTAGTACACTTTTTGATTTCCGGTTTAAAGAATTGATTACATTACATTTTTACAAATATGAAAATATTTTTCAATTTGAAGAAACCATAATAACATCACAGAATCGTTTTCAGAATAAACCTTAACTCAAAATAAAAACTTATCAATATCGTTTGTGTCTATTTATTTTTTGTGTTTATTTGTTTTACTTTAGTTATTCTGATCTTATTTTTTTTTCGTAATATATTAGAGCACACCAGCAAAAAGTGAATGAATAAGCTAAAATATATATATATAAATAAAATATATAAATATATCTAAACTATATTGTAATCGGATTTAGATTTTAAATAAAATAAATTTTCTATAAATAGAAAAATATACTTTTCAATAACAACCAATTTTCAAATTTTAAAGCAGTTTTAGTTTGTTAGTTAAAAACCGAAGTTAAAAAATTATGAAAAAAATTGAAAAGCGATAAAGCTATTTTGAAATTTTATTGTTTTTTTAGACAATGAGATTGTTTAATTTTTAGACATGCAGTAAGTTGTGTTTATTTATAAAGCAGGAAATAAATATTTAGCGATTTTCTACAACATATATTAATGAAAAGTAATTTAATGTTCAAGTAGTTAAAAAGTGAATAAAAGATAAAATTTTGTTTAGGATGAAATTATAAGTATGCAATTTTTGACGCTTTTTACTTAAAATGCAAGTGTAAAAAAGTGGTTCTATTGCTTAAAATTTGATTAAATTTATTTTAAAGTTGTAAAATAATATAATCATATAAAATCAATTATCATCTAAGCATAGCAACTGTACGTCAAAACTTTATTACAAACAAATAATTAATAGAATGTAATTTTTACGCCAAGAATATTAATGAAGTAATAATGGTAAAAAATATAATAAAACATTAGGGATTTTTTTTATAAATCAACAATCCTTATTTTATTAAAAATTACTGAAACTGAATATAACAGTTTTTACAAAGTCATTTGTTTGCAAAATATACAAATTTCAACTATGAGACATTTTTTTAATACTTTAAGCTTTAATAACATGTAAAACTAGTAAACATATTACTATCTGTCGGAACGTTTTTAATTATCAAATACCAAACAATTTCAAGTTTGTTCTTTCACAATTTAAGTTGAAATGTCATTTGTCTAAAAAAGTAACATCAAGCGGAAAAATATTTTGTAACGTACATCCAAGTAAAAAAATCAATATTCTTTTTCTAGCTGTTATTTATGAATCAATTTTTTTAAAAAATATTACCTTTTAACAACGGCTTTAAAAACTTGACAACAAATACATTAACGCACAATAAAGAAGATTAATCAACAACAACAATAAAAAAAACCTTTTCAGCAACTTTCTAATAATTTCTATTTTTTCCCCTTTTTAAGCCTAGATAATTTGTTAATAATTCATACAATTCCAGCTTCTGTTACATCGTACCCCTTTTCCCTTTAGAAAGCAAAGAAATTAATAAATTTTTCAGCGCTGCAGCTAAAAAAAGGCAATAAATAACATTAAATGCCTAAGTTAACGCTACCCAATCGCAGAGTTTAATTGTGATAGATGAGAAAGGACGTAAAAAAGCTAACAACGATACAACATTTAATAAGAAAAGATAATGAACATAACACAACATAAAACACCATTCTTAATGAAGAAAGCAGCGATAAGCAGTTTTCTAAGTGACAGCTAGAAAGAAAATGGTGATAACTCAAAAGATATAAAAGATGGAATTCTGTTGATTTTTTCCCCCAGTTTTCCCGCGCAAAACATAAATCAATCCTGCTAGAAAGAAATTTAATCCAACCAATCTTTTTCCTCTTGCGTCTGCAGTTAAGGGAAAAAAGGGGGAGAATTGAATACAGCAGTAATATTTCAAAAAGGTGGATAAGATATCAATTTTTGGAGTTAAATTATTTAATGTCAAAATTCTATTCGAAATGATTAACTGTTAAAGGTGTTACAACTTTCATTTCTGTTTTCCTCTTAACAGATAAACTTTCCCCAAAGAAAAATAATTCATACAAATTATTCTGTTTAATATTCATAATTATCTTTATCATTCAAAATTCATTAAGTGCTAATCAAAAAATTAAATCTTATCATAATTCCTTGTATTTAGGTACATATTTTTTAGGGTATAAATTAATCAAAGTTGAAATTCGTTTTATTTAAACATGAAATGAACATTATGAATAAAGTAATTATAGTATTCAAATATGATACTTAAAAGATTTCCGATTTAGATAAAAGAAAATTATTATTGAAATTACTAAGAATACATATTTATATCATATAACTTTTAGTAGATATTTTATTATATGTAATCCATGCTTTTACAAACATGACTTTCAAGAACAACTCATTGACAAATGTAATTTCGAATCTATCCGAGTAAAAATTGCTTTAAGCTTTACATTACGATAACATCATTTCTTTTTAACAGGTAATGGATTTTAAAATCAAGTTAGATGCCTACAACATCAATTGGACAATTTCATTATAGTTTATAAATGGGTTCTGTTTAAAAATTGTATAATTTAGCGAATAAAAACTATAGAGTTCAAATTCTGAATTTATCGTTTTATACATTTTTCCCATTTTCGAATTAATTATCGTTTTCTAGTTGCATTGATGAGTATTGTAGTTATAAAATGATTATAAGAGCGAGCATCTGATATGGCTTTTTTTTAACAAAATTGTTATAAATTTGTGCTTGTTAAAATCTAATCTCATCTTTGAATTTATTTTATAATAAATAATTTTTCCAATAATTCGAATTAATCGAAAGTATAGCTGAAATATTATTAAAAATGTTCAAATATTTTATTTAAAAAAATTCAGAATTTAATATTAGGAGGAAATCAATAAATATTTTATCGATTCAAAATTTATATCCATTCCAATAAAAATAAAGAACAATTGGAATTAGAAATATCTTATACAAATTGCTTTCATAATACATTGTCCATTAAAGAATATCGAAATAATTTTTCTTAAATTGTTATTTTTTTAATATCCAAGGAAAAAATAATTCAACACATGACAATTTTTCAAATCCATTTCTTTTAAGAACAAAATCAATTTGATTAATTAATTTTTAACATTCATTTTATTAAATTATAAAATTATTTAAACATTAGATTGAAATTATTATAGTAATTCTATCATACATAATATAGAATTCTAATTTTTCATCTCATGAATTATTTTGAGAAATTAATATATTATTAAAATGTTTTCACATATTGAAAACATTTTGATAAAATATTAATATAAGGATTTTTAACACATTTTCATTATTCATAGTTTCGTAAGCAAACTACCACTGCTCAATCTAGCGATTTTTAAAATTTAACGATCATTAGTGAAAAAAGAATTTCTTATGCTGCATTTCCAAAATGATCATGGAGTAAAATGATCAAAAATAAATTTAAAATTAAATCTATCTTTACATTGATATAAAGATATATTTCACAAGTATAATAAAAATGTATTTTAATATCTTGGTATCTTCTTAACTGAAATCTACAATCCTATAATATAACTTATTTTATTATAAAACAAAATAAATTAAAATCATACTTTCTTGTTTCCTTTCTCTCTTTCTTGGATTGTCTGCTTTTTCTAAATTGTTCTTTATGTTTTGATTATTCTGAACGAGTACATCCTGCAAAAATAAAACACTTCCTGTTATATTAAAATAGAATGTTTTATGAAATACAATAAGAAATATTGTTTTTGATAGTATAAAAATAACACAATCAACTGTTTTCTTTCATATAAATCGTTCAGCTTGTAACATTACGGACTTAAAATAATTGCATAAAAATGTTTATCAGTTTCGTCAACAGATGGCGCAGCAAACTCGTAAGACTCTCTAAAAATAGTAAGAAAAGTTTTAAACATAAATATTTCTGAAAAAAAATCATTCATTGTTGTAAAAACATTATAATAAAATAATCTTTAATGATCAAAACCTCAGGATTCAACATCAGTCTATAACTTTTAAAGGTGACTCGTCACATATAAAAAAAATTAAAGAAAGAGTATCATAACTATTAATGAAACTTTTTTAAAACCTCACAAGTAAAAAAAAATTCTAAAATATATATTTTTAGTTGATGAGATTATATGGTGAATCAGAACAGTTTTTACCAAAATGTTTCAATTCCAAGATTTATTGATGAAATAAATAAATATTTATAATACATTTTTCACCTTAAGTTTAACCATTTCAACAATTAATATTAATAAATTTTTCTGTGGCATAATACAAAAATATATATCGAATATTTATTGTAAATGTGATCGAGTCACACAATTATAACTTTATTAAAAATATATGATAGTGAAAAAAAATGTTCTTAACATCAGAGTTATTCATAATTAAATAAATCATTAATTTTTAATTTAATTTTTTTGTTTTAAAAGCGAAGTTTTTTTTGCTGATTATTTCTTAAGCAAAATTATACCAGATGAGAATCTTGATATAAATTATTTTTTTCTTCTGCCTGAATGCTTTTCAAAATTTTTCGAATGACTCATTTGCAAGCTAAATTCGTTTCACTAGCTACATAATTTTTTCGATAATATTTCAAAGCACGTCCGAGATTCATGTTCTACCGATCGAAAAAATATTCAAACGAAATGCAAGCGTTTATTTATTTTCAGAAAATGGAATCATATTTATTACAGCAATTGTTGTATCTGCATAAGATATTATAGAAAATTACACTAGAGAAATGCTTATATTTAATTACAGATAATAAAATATAAATATATTATATATTGTAATAACCAGTGAAAAATAATATATAGTATAAAGTTCTAAGATTTACTTTGATTAAAATTATTCCAACCAACTAGCCAGTTTTGTTGTAATCCAATTTAGAACTTATTCAACAATTATTTGAAGCATAAGCTAAATGAACACGAGAGACTCTATGATTCACCAAGTGAAAATTCTTGAAAAGATAATGACATTTTTTATCTTCATTTAAGCCTTTAATGTATAAATTACATTATTCTGCAATAATAAAGTAATATGCCACATTTGGTGTAAATAATTAAGCAATATGACTTGTATAATCACGGCTGATGAGATAACAAAATAATGCACCATTAGTGGTAAGTGTAATAAAATAAAGAACCGTACTGGTACATGTAATAAAATAATGTACCATTGCCGATACATGCGATTAAAATTAACTGTAGAAATACTGGTATATTCAATAAAATAACTGTTCTATTATTGGTACATGTAATAAAATAATAGTACCATTACTGGTATATGCAATAGAATATTTTCTATTATTGGTATATGTAATAAAATAATTGTACCATAACTGGTGTATGCAATAAAATAACTTCTATTATTGGTATATGTAATAAAATAATTATACAGTTACTGGTATGTGTAATAAAATGATATGCCATTGTTAACACACGTAATAAAATAATGTACCATTACTGATGCAGAGTTTGCGAACCCGGCATGTATGTGGCCATGTTGTACAAATGCAATAAGTAAGGTTATTAATAATTTTACATGTAATTATTATCAGAACAATATTTTTACACGAAATTATAATGCACTCTCCCATAACGCACTACTATATAATAGGAATTTGCATAATGTAGTGAAAAAATTGCAATGTATTACGATGAGATCGATTTATTATTTTCGTAATTTTTAATTTTTGATTCATAAAAGTATATTTTCCAAAAAAGAAAAATATATAGTTATCATTCATATATGCAAATGAATCTGGCAGTTTAAGAAAGAGAATATTTCATTATTAATATATGTGTTTGAATCAGCATCAATACTCTGATAATGCATATTCTGTATATAATACGTGATTATTTATTATGAATGAAAAACACATTGCCTTTTATACGAATCTAAATAAAAAATTTGTCAAATATTATTTAGTGCTCTTAAAACGAAATTATAATTGTCAATTAAAAGATATGCGTTAATCTGAAATGAAATTAAATATTCCAACCATTTTCGAAAGAAAGTATAATTCACCCAGAATTCAAAGTTTTATGTTAGAAGAAGTTATAAAACATTTGTATGGGAACTTATTCTGCAATCATTTTGCCGCAGAATATCCAGTAATCTCACCCAGTAAAAGTGTATTATTTTCCTAATGTTAGCTTATAAATTCTAGAACAAAACAAAGCATTAAAAAAATGTAAAATAAATTACGTCGTCTACTGAAAAAAAAGGTTAAAAAAAGTATTACAAAGGAATATAAGCTTTCATAATCTCCAGGAAAAAGTAATTAATTAAAAAAACTAAGAAGGTGAACCGAAATTCGTTGCAATTATTTCCGAGAAATTCAATTTGAATTTGCATAATTGAGAAAGAGCAAGTCAGGGTTTAATGAAAAGCTCCCACAGGAGACCACGGTCTCAGTGAGAGTTAATAATTAATTAAAAAATTTTAAAAAAGAAATAAAATCTAATAAAACGATCCTCACAAAATTAAGTTATTATTTTTTCTATATCTTAATTATTAATAAAGGGAAAAAAGTGAAATGAAATTGCACTGCGAATGGCTCCATGTTTTCCTATTAAAACATTTAATTGAAAAAATATCAACAAAACTAGTCTATTTTAATAAATGAGTTGGATAAAAGTATGAGAAATTTAAAGATACTAAAATTTCATAAACTGCAAGCAAATGAGATTAAATTTCTGGAATGAAACGATTTTTTTAATTATTAGAAATATCCTTTCTATGAAATAAAAGGCAACGAAATATTTATGTACATTACATGACCATTTTTAATTATTGGAGCTTTTATTATTTATTTATTATTGGAGCTACCATAAAAATTATCGTCTGCAGTTTGGAGTCAAAATTTTAGATATCTTTTCAAATTAATACGGTTTTGTCTTTAAATATGTTATGAAAATAACTGTTTATCGTCTGCTTTAAAAGAAATTCGGAAACAATCTGTCTTTAAAAAAATCTCTTCAAATTGAAATCGATGAAATTTTGTGTCTCATTTATTATTTTTTAAGTAAAATAATAATACAAAAAGAAAAAAACATACCACATCAACACCTATGTAAGTAAATATTTTACTGAAGATCTAACCACACTAATGAAATTTCATTTAAATTTTGCAAAAGCTTCTTTCAGTAGAAAAAATGTTCTATTTTAAATTTTTTTGGTGATTAGAATGTGAAAGACGAAACGGTTATGGTAAACGAAGAAGATATGCAACTTATCAAGGTTGAATTAATCGAAAAGCATAAATTATAAAATTGAAAAAAAGCTAATTTCTTACTATATGCTGTAAAAATACTTACTTCATATGGATACAAAATGTTTTTTGAAATATTGATAGAAAGGTTTATGAACGATCCACTAAAATAAATAAAAAGTATATAGTTAATAATTTAATTTAAGCCAGTTTAAAGTATATATGTACAAAAAAATTATCTCAGTTCAGTTTAGGTTACAATACTGAATACTATAATACTGAAAAACGTAATGATACTGATGATATTGAAATAAATAGAAACAAAATGCAATAAAAGAACATACTAAAAACAATCCGAAAGGTTTTATAAAGTTATTTTTTTAGTTTAAAGCCTAATGAACTTTAAAAATAAATCGAATTATATAAATTAAAATAGATCAAAATTCTTAATAGTTAAAATAGCAGCATCACAATACCCAAAGACTCTTAGGTCTGAATTGGTGCAGGTCAAGGCACTTCTATTATGTGAGCAAAAACTGATTCCATAAAAAATTCATTAACATTTTCTGTTTAAAGATATATCACAATTCGATGTCTTCATATAAGCACAAAATAACTGAATGCATTATATTACGATTTATTTAAACTGGTGTATATTTGTCAGATACCAATGGCAACAGAAGCGGAATAAGAAATAAAAATGTCAAAAATAAATAAATAAAAACAAAATTAATTTAAAAATAACAACCAGTTATAATAGAAAAAGAAAAAGCATTTGTAATTGAACTAAGATTACAGAGATGATAAAGATTTTTTTTATTGCGATGGCTGATTTATTCTTTAATCTGATTGGATAATCCATCTTTTTAGATTAAAGACATTTTTGAATTGATGGGCTCTTATGTGCATCATTTTGGTGAAACGAGACGAAAAATATCGATTATTATATGATTAATTACTGGATTCAAACAGCAAACGATCGATAGATGTAGAGTGTTTTGAAAGAAACTTTATAAAGTTTTAGAATTGTCTTCTCAAAGCAGTAATTACAAGTATAGGGATATAATTATTTTAGATAACAGTTTAAAGTCGGTTATTTTGTAGCCACATAGGAGACATATTTTTACAATCAACTGTATTGTGTACTTAAATAATTTTAATTATTTACCATTTGACCTTTAAAAGCTGGATGAAAGCCAGACAATCTTGTTGCCTTATTTTGACATCAAATGGAGAAACTTCACTATTTTATATACATATATATATACACATATATCTTGTTCAAATTTTCAATCATTAATAAAATTACTTTTACTTATCCACTCAAGCTCAAATACATTTTTTAAAATTTGTAATGGAGGACACTTAATGCTAATACAGTTTTTAAAAATATTAATTCATTAATTTGGTTAATTTTTATTAATTAATTAAATACTAACTTTCCAGCCAAATAAGTAAGAGGAAATTTCATATCCCTACCACTAAATGAGTAAGATTTGAGTTTGTTTTTCCCCTCACGCTAATGAGATTAGGCTTAAAAAGCTTTCGACCGATTATTTGAAATGATTCTGTTTATTTTCTTAGTGTTTGATGCATTTAAAATTAAACATTGTCAATTAATCGACTTTTCGAATCCCTTTTGAAGTACTTTTGAATGAAATAAAACAGAATAAAGGATATTAAAAATTTCTATTCTGTATTGCGTTACTCCAACTGGCGTAGAAAATTTGTGCATTTGCGTTGCCCCAATTGGCGTTGAAAATTCCCACATGCACAGTGTTCTGCAAATTCTTTCTTCTTATGCATTGCTACGCTTCATATTCATGGGAAAGTATGCGTTTCAATGCTTTGTATGCACGCAAAAGTATGTATTGCTATGCTTCGTATGAATTCAAACGTATGTATTATTATGCTCAGGTATGCATTCAAAATTATTTATTACTATGCTTCGTATGTATTCAAACACATGCATTTCTAATTGTTGCATGCATGTAAAAATATATAAATCTGTGCTTCTTATGCATTGTGACGCTTCCTATTTATTCCAAAAATGCGTTGCTACGCCTCATATGCATGGGAAAGTATGCGTTTCAATGCTTTGTATGCATGCAAAAGTATGTATTGCTATGCTTTCGTATGAATTCAAACATATGTATTATTATGCTTCGTATGCATTCAAAGGATGTATTACTATACTTTGTATGCCTCCAAAAGTATGTATTACTATACTTCGTATGCATTCAAACACATGCATTTCTATTTGTTGATTGCATGTAAAAATATTCAAAACTATGAATCTTATGCAATGCCACGCCTTGTACTTATTCCAAAAATGCATTGGTATGCTACTTATACAAAGGAAAGTACGCCTTTCAATGCTTTGTATGCATATAAAAGTATGCAATATTACGCTTCTTAATTCTGAAACCAATAAAAAGAAAAAAAAACACAACTCACGTTTCTTAAATTGTCTCAGCAATACCAAGTCGAAAGTAATAAACTCAACCAATGTCGCTTCCCAACATGCCCTCAAATCGTTCGACAAAATGATTCTAGTACTCGATATTCTAAAGTGACATCATCAGGGGACTTATCTCTTACTTAGCTCCACCATCTCGACCTGCCTCCTCCTACTCAAGAAATTAAGTTATCTTCCTCATATATACGAGACTTTTTTTAAAGGAACGCAGGTTCTTTTCTTCTCCGCAGCGACTGGCGCGGGAAAAGAGCGGCCATATATATTATAAAATAGATTGCCATGAACTCGAGACTTCAATTGACTCTGCCAGTCGTAGACCCCTTCTTCCAAAAGAATGGCCTCCCTCGAGTATATCTCGTCATCAATCTCCCCAACTGTCGGCTGCTCAAGAAGAGAGAGAGAGAGCAAATAATAAATAAATAAAAATAAGGCCGGAATAAAGCAAGTAAATAAAAAGCGTTTTCCACAATTTCACTTTCTTATTCCGCGCATTCTTCTGATGAGAGACTGGTGGAAAATACTGCAGTTCCTTTTTCTAGGGTCCAACTTAATTTTTTTTAAATAAAAAAATGAACCGGAATTTCGCATTTAAGCTGCTAATTAACAAGACTTAAAGGTAAACGGAGGATAACATGGGGGTGTTTAGGGGGTCGGTCTAATAGTGGTATGCCCGACAGAGAAAGGCACATTTTTTTTCTCTATAAGTAATGCAGAAGGGGGGTGGAGTGAGGGGATGATCAATCATTCCGATGCTGATGTTTTTTCTCCTCCTTTTTGCGTTCGTTATCTTCCTTTTCAATGACTTGTTCCTTTGAAGAAAATTTTTCCACGGTCGCAGTGAAGATTCCGAAGAATGGCGAGGACGAAGTTTCAATTTTTCTAGGCGCAGAAATCGGGAATTTTGAGAAGTGTGAAGCACGAAGCATGCAGGTGAAGCCTAAGAGGTTTTTTTTTGAAAGATGATGTCTTTTCTTGAGCAATTTGCATGCAGCTTTCTTATTGTGATGCTTGGCGGAAGAAGGAGAGAGAGAAAGATAGGGCAGCGCCAGTAAGTTTAAACCAATTTCGAAGCGAATAATAATCTAGAATCTTTCCACGAAAACAAAAATAATCTAGAATTCTTCCATTAAAACACCTTAACAATGATTTAGAATACTGATACAAAAACAGTATCATAATGATCTAGCATCCTTCCACTTAAACAACTTAAGAATGATCTAGCATCCTTCCACTAAAACAAATTAGAATGATATAGCATCCTTATGCGAAAACAATTCTACAATGATCTAGAAACCTTCCACGAAAACAATTTAACAATGATCTAGAATCCTTCTGCGAAAACAATTTAACAATGATCTAGAATCCTTCTGCGAAAACAATTTAACAATGATCTAGAATCCTTCCACGAGAATAATTCAACAATAATCTAGAATTCTTTTACGAAAACAATTTAAAAATGATCTAGAATCCTTTCACAAAAACAATTTAACAATGACCTAGAATCCTTCCACGAGAATAATTCAACAATAATCTAGATCTCCTTCTACGAAAACACTTTAAAAATGATCTAGAATCCTTTCACGAAAACAATTTAACAATGATCTAGAACCCTTCCATAAAAACAGTTTAACAATGATGTAGAATCCTTGTACGAAAACAATTTAATATTAAAATATGATCCTTAACGAAAACAGTTTAACATTTATCTATAATCCTTAAAGAAAACAGTTTAAAGATTCACTTTTATTAGATACTTAAAAGTAAATTTACAATAGGTAAATTTCCTAAAGAAAGATTACCTATGCAATTGTTCTCATGACACGCTAATTTTCACCGACCATGGTTCCAACAACCAAAGACCTCCATTCGTTATATATATATATATATATATAAAATCTTTTTTTATCTTTTGAACAAATTTATTGCAGTAATTTCGTTTGGATTTTAATCGACTTGGAAAGTGTAGTTAAAAATGTAGAAAATTTGAATATGTTCGTAACTGGGCAATCGAATTCAGCTCGAAGTGTTGTTGCGTGTGGAAACATTCCTTTCGCTATAACTTTCTTAATATTGAAGATAAAAATATAAATTAAATTAACCAAATTAGTTTATTAAGACGAAAAAGTTTTTCGATAACTGAAATATCTTAGAAGTTAACAGCTAAAAAGTCAATGAAATATTAACTTTGGTGAAAAGGAATCTATCCTTGCCTTCTAGCTTTTTCTGTTATTCTTTCTTATAGACGAGGATGCTCTCGGAAGACAGTTTTAGACATGGCTAAATATGAAGCAGCTACTGTCTCATGCACCATTTTGAGACAATAGCTCAAAGAGAATCGGCGATGATCATTTTTTAAATTTCATATTCGTTATTAACCCTTCGTGCTCCGAAAAATAATTAGAAGCAAAATTATCCACCTACAAAGATTTGTTTATTGCTATGAAAAATAAGTATACATAATTCTTTTAAGTCAAATTTCTTTGAAAAATTAATCTACATCTCTTAACCATTATATGGACGTTTTTAAGACTTAAATTTTAAAGATAAATAAATAAAACGTCAAAATGATGCACAATCTTGAATGTTGAGTCAGAGGCACCATCGGAGTGCAAAGGGTTAAACACATAAGGAAATTTTTAAAATCATTTTTTCAACTTCATTGCAAGTTCAGTTTGGATATATTAATGTCTCATTTTAAAGCAACACTAGGGCTAACCTCGTGGTCTGATGGCGGGAATGACACCTGAGCTGACACCCGCCTTTCCAGACTTCAATACCACAAGAGCGGAAGGACATTTGGCATCGATGGATTTTGGCATCAGATCCGTTAGTATGACGTTTCTTCGGTGGAGTCAGGTTTCGAACACGTAACCCTCGGGTTCCAATGACGAAACTTTACCACCAGACTACCGCGGCCTAACTTTATCACAAGATGGCGCTACTATACCAGTACAAACTTAACTACAACCATCTTTTAACTGGTCATTAAATACTGTATATGACAGTGTTAATGCAGGGTATTGATATCGAGAGATGAAAAAACTGTACACATTTTTAAAGTACCAAGAAGTAAATAGAAAAATAAATTATACGATATCATTTTTATAAATATGAAAATAAATCGAGTTACATAAAAGTACACAAAGCTATGTCACTATTGGATTAAAGAATTCATTTACCATATCACAGAATCCACTGCAGTCTCAATTATTGAGAGAGAGAATTTATAATACTTCATTATCTCACTTACCATCCTTCCAACTAAGGAAATCACTGGCTGAAAGATATCACCTTAGATTGACGATTTATTACAGTATTATTCGATCCTCAAACCATCCCCTCCACATTCCGCAAGAGTTTTCAACCTACAGCAAAAAATATAAACAGTTTAACATTTCGAATAAAACTACAAACATTTTTAAAGGTATAGTAAAATATTGAAATGATACTTGTTTATTTTGAAATTTATAAGATTATCAGTCTTGACGCAGAAAATATGAGGTTCTTTAGTTGTTCAAGTGCTAAAATGCCTATTAGCAACATGGATCCTTTTGCATTCCGATGTCGAGTTTTTTTTAAAACTTTTTGAAATCTTCGTGCACCACTAAGTATTAGATGGGTCTTACAGAAGTAGACAACCCATTTTCATAAAGAACAGATAAAAAATCAACCATTCCCGAACCGGGACTCGGACCCAGGACGCCCAGATCACTGGGAATACGCGTTGCGCTTGTGCCAAGACGTCGGCCCTATGTCGAGTTTGATTCACTATTCTGAAGAATGCACAATTTTCCTATTTTTATTAGAAGATTACTGTAATACCAAATAACTCTCACATTAATTTTTGGGGGTAATAAGATATATATATATATATATATATATATATAAGGAGAGAGTGAGCTAAAAGTAGGAATTGAGAAATGTTTATAGTACCCGTACTTAGAATGGCATTAGTTAAGAAATGCAAAATATCTTTAACGTTACATTCTAGAAGGAGAATAGTATGGATGTTTCCATCTTTTCCAGAAATTAAAACATTACATACAAAGAATTAAATGAAATTCGCAATATTAATAATACTAACGACGCTGTACTTTTTGAAAATATGTCCCGCTAATGTCAGAATGAAATCTTTTTTAACACGTTCCAGACAATGGACTGTGCAAGAAAGAAAGGAAGGAAACAACAACTTCACTATATCTCTTCTCCACAAACCCACGCACGAATTGCGAAAACAAACACAATGTGAATCTTCTCTAAAAACCTCCCTGCCAATGCAAATCTCCCAGACTTAAATCAGAACTTTATAACACGGGGGTAGGGGGGTGGTGCAATCAAAATATACGTGCAAGGGCCATTTTCACACGTCCTTAAATGTTATCGCCGTATTTTTTCCATCCTTCTGGGGCTGACTATAACCAACATCGTCTGAGATACGGAAACGTGCCGGGCGCAAAAACAGAAGGGGAGGGGGGGTTAGGTTGGCGAAAATTATCCCCCCGGGGCAAGCATAGAATATGAAGTGTCACGTTCTGAATTTTCCTTAATCCCGTTTCCGGAAAAGCTCCGGGGAGAAAGGGGATGGGATCGATCTTCTCACCCCCCCCCCTTGGAAAAAAGGAAAGTCGGGAATAAATCACGCCCGAAATTCTTCTCCTTCCTTTATTCCTTCGAGGCAAAAGGATTGTTGCTGACCTACCTCCACCCCTCGCTCTGTCCCCTCCTAATCATTTTCTTTCAAAGGTACGAATAGCAGGCGGACAAAGTTACAGAACGCAGGTGAATAGTAAGTGAGCACTTAGGTTGATTACCCTGTTTTCCGGGGTACCAATCTATTACATCCAGGGGTGGTGGTGGAATAGTTTGTAAGGGGGATGGAGGGAGGCATGTACAGAGAAAACTGACAATGAGAGCCGGCAGAGTACGTGAGGAAATTATTTTGAGGCGGGTAATATTCAAATTAGCTCTCTTTCTAAAGGTTTTAGTGCCGGAATTGGTGGCAGTAGTAGAAACCGTTTCGCTGTTATGGTCAGTTTTAAGAACCGGGAATGAAAAAGTATTGATTATGTATGCCCTTAAGAGCTTAGCCAAGCACGTGAATAATGCTAAGCCAGTTATACTATTTGTATTCTTTCCATTAACAATGAAATCCACTTTAAAGCATAGAAGTCTACGAATCTTTTAAAATCTCCATTTAAATAGGAAAGCTATTGTTTTACCAAGCTCTAACTAAACAGTTAGAAGAATAGAAATCGGAATGAATTTACTGTCATAAGTTCCGTATCGTTGTAAAGATTGAGGCAATTATTATATCAGTGGAGCAGGTTTCTCTATACCCTATTTGAAAGAGGTGGGAGTTGGCTACCTCCCATTGATGACGGGACATGCTTCCCAGGGGAAGGGTTGCACCATGACTGACGATGGACATCAGGATTCAACCGCAGTTCCCAATAGAGTTGCTGTCACGGTGGTGTATTATTCAGGGCGGGTAGGATAATTAATTTGTGATATTCTCCTCTTTGAAATGAAAAAATGAAAAGTTTCTGGTATGATAGTTGGTTCACGACCAATTAATTTGATGGTAATGGTGTTGGATCGAATGACATCCAACCGATGGGATTTGCCTTCTACGACAGGATTGTACCGTATTCCTTCAGCGGCTTTCCTACGACCTGTGCAGACAAGTGCAGACGAAGTACGTCCCCCCTCCCCTTTGACCGTCTGCTGCTTTTTTAAGGGTGTTTTGATGTCTGTCTAGTTTATCGACAAATCATGACTTTACACCACGTTCCAACGACCAGTGCGAGCCTTCAGACCGATACAATTTCCTCTCTCTTGTGGTTTTGCTTTGATATTCGTTCATTCTATCGACAATTTTAGGGAGGCTCAAGATCGCATCCACAGGCGAGGTTGGTCCAACAGTGGGTCATTTGGAAGGCTTACAACCATATCCATAAATGCCACAGGCCATTGGAATGTGGCTTTAGAACTCTTGCCCGTGCTAGCACAGCATTCTGATCATCCAATATATTCACATGCTTCTCCCACCTGCAGGCACCCCAGGTATGAAGCTGAGAATCTTCCGATGTGGTGGTTGGTTCACGCCACCCAAATGAGTACAGAAATTGTGTAGTGCGGCTACGTCCTGAAGAGGACGGGAACTGCTTCCTACGGGAAGGGTGGTACCGTGGTCGGCGATGGCCCTTAAAACTTAACTTTAATTCCAGCTAATGCTATACCAGGAATCTGGTCAGCCAGATTAAATCCATATCTCAGGAGGTTGGGATGCCAAGTTTGTGGTGTCAGCACGTTTGCGGGTGGGGTGGGGGTTGCTCCAATTTGACCATTTCCTATTATTGGATGGCAACTTTTTTCTAAGTTGCCACCGTTTATGTGTGATAGACCTTAACTATCTTTAAAACTACTCATTAATTTGGAAGTATTATTTTGGCATCTTGGCCAGTTGTTTAATTCAGGGAAGACTTGGAATTATTTGCCAGTACAGAATAATCCTGATTATCTGCTAATGAGGTGGAGACAGATAATCCTCAAAATTAGACCAGTAATTTGAATAATAAATACACAAATTTTGATTTAAAATAAAATAATATCGTTCAAAATAAAATGGAGAGAAATACTGCTACGTCTTTAGCATTGCGGGTTCGGATAGAATGGACTATATTTGAGGACAGCACAAACAAATTTATTTACAGATATTTACAGGATGGCTTGATAAAGTAAAACTTCAGACAAACAAATCTAGCAGTCAATAGTCACTTACAGCGTAAATGCAAGTCTTACGCACAATAAATACTGATTGCATAACAGCTATCGTATAGCGCAGTAACAGTAAATCGCAGCGAGCTAAATAACACAACGTTAACATCAAACGCAAACACAGCTCACTAATAACAAGCGAGAAAAGTAAGCCGCTAGTCCAGCGAGACGCTTCCCTTCAGGAAGGAATGCAGATTGTGGCAACCCGTCCCTTATATAGCCGGTTGGACGTCACGCGAAGCAACGCGACGCATCCGGAACTGTCTCGGGGTTACCAGAATATTCCCCTCGCCAAGTCAACTCGGCTGGCGTGAAGCTCCTAGTCAAGCGTCGCCAACGTTTTCTACCTCGGCGCCCGTTCACCAGCTTGTAACAAATCATTAATTTTCTTTTTTAAATTTAAAGATATGGATGCTCACAAATTGCGTCCCCCCCCTCCTTAAAAAGGTAAAATTCTAAAAAAATCTTGAGTTAGATTTTTTTAAATAATTAAAATATTTCCGCTTAATTTTTTATGCGAGAAAGCAAACAAGGCGTGTGCACTCCCAGGATTTCCAAAGCTTAATTTTAACAATTGTACTTCAATCATAACAATTATAAAATATCTAAAAGAGAATGGAAAGTGCATGATTATAAATATTAAACTTCACGGGGAACATGAAATATGATTTTACTTTCCACTTTTATTTCGTATTATATATAGCTTTTAATTTACAAGCGGAGAAATTCGTAAAAGATTGATTACCTCTGATTCATTTTGTTCCCTCATATTAAATAACTCGGCGATATTTCAAATACAATACACTTCTGAGTATCCGGTCTATCGGGGTGGAAGGGTAGGCCGGATAACAAAAACACCGGATGGGCTGGAGTTCTGTTAACTCATCTCTTTGCCCACCATTAACAGAAGACGAAGTTTTTATACCGAAACTCACTGTTATAATACGTATTTTCTCACTTCTTTTTGAATTCTATGCCCTCCGTTTATCTCAAGCCACATATAATGTAATTGTAGTCGAGATTCTATGAATCATAGAGGCAATTATCAGTAACATTCAAGTTAAAATAGAAAACTCTATGCCGGTAATTTATGTATGTTTATATACTGCATTGAAATATCGTATATACTGCATATAATATCGTATATACTGCACACAATATTGTATATACTGCTTATATCGTATATACTGCGTATATCGTATATACTGCATATAATATCGTATATACTGCATATAATATTGCATCGAAAGTTTCAAGAATTTAATACTGCATTGAAAGTTTCAAGAATTTTTAAGAATAAATGTAAGTTAATGATATAAACTGCTCACGTTTTAACATAAATCCTGTAATATCTAATGTAATTGCTACAGGTCGGATAGTACGGAACCCAGATAATCTCAAGCTGGATACTCAGGAATGTACTGTAAACGCATTCCATGTTAATAATTAACCCGCCAGGGAAGTCCATTATCGAACGTACAAGCTGGTCGCAAAAGGCTACTGGTTATATAAATGATTCATTTTACATGATCACATTCGCTTCTTTAATGATAGTTTGAGCAGATTATTTTTAAAGACGGTCCTCATCCTTATTTTTTTAGAGACCTATCCTCGTCTTAAAAAAATCTGTTCAAACTACCATTATAGAATCGATAATGTAATGTGATAATGTAAAAATGAATCATTTTTAACTAGTCGCCTTTTGAGACCAGCTTGTACGTTTGATATATTGACATTCCTGGTTGTTTAATTACTAATATTATATTTAATCACGAAATAGTCTTAACATTATCTGTCACAACAGCAGTAAGAAAAAGAAACAGAGGGGTGGGGGTCGAAAAATAGATCTACCCTTAGAAAAAACAACGTACCATTACGTTTTTTCAGCACTAATCCACCGGGAAATGAGTTTATTTAAACGTTTTCGGAGCCCAGCAAAACCAGAAATCCCCAAACGTAATGGAGATTTACGAGAGAAGCAACGTTTCGGCGTGCGTCTCTGGTCACTATCTTGTCCTCCCATCTCCGTAATGCTCTTCGAAATGTTCTTTTTTCTTTCTTATCTCGCTTATTTCCACCAGGCCGCCATTTTAATGGGGGAGAAACTCTTGAAATATTGCTAATCGCCGCATCATTTGTCGCCAAGAGAAATCGCCAGGAATTAGAAAAGGCCAACTGTCATTATTTCTTGCGGTCCGGCGGCGACGTGAGCTGATGATTTGTAAGGATTAAATCGTGATCGTTTGTAAAGTGTAATTTGACCCGAGCTGAATGGTGTCAACGTTTATGGGGGTTTACATGGTGGATGTATAATTTGGTATGAGGACTCGAATTAATTTGAGGAGGAGAGCAAATATGAAAATTACCATCTCACTGGGATTTATGATATTTTTTTCATGTATATTTAGGAAAAAATGGAATAAATACCAATTGTCATGTTTTAACACTATAACTTTTATATGATTGGCACTAAATGAGTTGCTCATTAACCAAAGGGCCAACTAAAAAAATGGTTAAGCCCATTTTTTTAATACCGTCAGCTTTTTTCATAAAATTTAATGAACAGGGCGGTTGTAATTAAACTTCCCCTATAAACAGTATCTATAAAGCAAACGGGTGAACGGATTGCAAGGAAATTTGGTATATGTCGTTGTTACTAATGGTACGTGCCATGGACAAGCCCCCCGCTGATACGATCAGCAGATTTTAAGCCTAAGATATGCGTCTCTTTGTTTTCACAAGTAGAGCCATCTAGGGCCAAGACTACGACTTAGACACACGTCACAACCCTTTTAAGAGGGCGGATTTCGTTGCTTAGGAGGAATTGTTACTTTTCTCCAAAAGAAAAATGGTAATTTTTATCGTGGAAAATATTCTATGGGTCCCATCGCGACTGTTCTTAAAATAGCGAAATATCTTGCAGTTTTGATTGATTTCCTGATAGTTTTACAGTAAAGAAGTTTATTGTGACTGAGTACCTAGGTGTTTTTATTTTATAAGATGTGTTTCAGTGTTATGTTGTTGCGACTAATGGCACTTGCCATGGACAAGCCCCCGCTGATACGATCAGCAGATTTTAAGCCTAAGATATGCGGCTCTTTGTTTTCACAAGCAACGCCATCTAGGGCTAAGAATACGACTTAGCTACACACACGTCACCACCCTTTTTAGGGGGCGGACTTCATTCATGCATATTCATTGATTCATTCATTTAAGATCATAATTTAGATCTGGAACAGAGAACGATCACCTCTGACCCAGTACCCCCAGTGGTATTGCTCTCAATATAAAGAACTTTGCGACCACGACAGATTTAACGAGCGCCAGCCGCCACACACTGGGGGAATCTTTTGGCCGGTGAGTTTCGAATTCGTAACCTAAGGAGTAGGAGTTCAACGCTCCACCAACCAGGCTATTCGAGCCCCAGATTTGGTCTGGGGCTCGAATAGCCTGGTTGGTCTACTAGAGAGCGTCTTTTAAACATTAAATTTCAAACAGTAAAAGACCAAAGCGCAATACAGAAACATTATTAACAATCAAGAACAAGAAGTATGAGTAATAAAATGAAAAACCGGGTAAAGCTGGAAATTATATAATGCGTCATGTATGAAGCATCATAAATGATAAGTTACGATCTGCTGTAACTGTTCAATCAATCCTGTTCCTGATGAATCTGCTGTAACCGATTATGACCTGTTCATCGACTTCAAATTTTGCAGGTGAATGAGTATGGTCACATGGATCATTCTTTCCCTGCATCGTTCTGGACGCGATTAACAATATTACTTTTAATCTTGAAAATTAGCACAAGTACACATGCATTAACTTGTTTTTTACTAATAGAGATGAATGTTTTTGACCAAACGCTTTAATCACAAATCACTGTTTTTATAAACTGGTTTACTAAAACTTTTGAATTGAGCCTTATTTAGAACTTTGCATACAAGAAGATAAATAGGAAATATACTATGAAAGGTTAATAAAATTATAAATCAATTTCATTAAGATTGTAAATTATGGCTGTCAGCTAAAATTTCAGTAATCGAAGGAATGATGTCCACAGAAGGAAGAAATAATAAGTATCCTGAATGATTCCAAAACAATCAATTAATTTCTCTGCTAAAATTTCATTCGGCATCAACAATGTATTTTGGTAAATTCTATCTTGGAAAAATAAATCAACTCTACAATAAATCTTTCCAGAAAACTCTGAACATCAGCATTTAATTCGCTTTAAAATTATCGTATGCTTTGATTTAAGAATATCATTATGTAAGTCTAATTAAATTTGAGAGCCAAATCTGCATTAAAAATTAAGCACTGCGAAACAAACTTCAACAGTCTTAACTTGATTAACATTCATTATATAAAATCTTTTAAAAGTCGCCTCCATATTCAGCTTTTAAAATCCGAAGCTTTAAGTCAAACTGCGTTTCCGCTAATGATTGTAAACATGTTTAGGCAAACAACTGTTAAAACCTTGTTAATAAAATTAAATGCAGCAGTACAATGAAGAGCCAATTTAAAACATATGTTTTAAGGTGTTGATCTTTTTCGTCATGCCGTAGTGAATTATTTAACACCTCTTTTCTTATATTTATAATTTATTATATTTAATACTGCATATCTTCTGTTGTTATTTATGACACTTGCCATAGATAGAATAGAGCATTGCTATAGATCTTAAAGATGAAAATACTTTTTTTCAACATAGAAACTCCAGAAAATATCATTTTGTCAAACATTTAGTTAAAACAAGCAATATAAAACGCAATTTTTAAAAATAAATTCCTACTTTGGATATTAGCAAAACTTTAGGAACTTAGGAAAATTTTTATTTATTAAATAATTACAATATTTGTTCTCGTGTTCCTCTTTACAATAGAAAGAGGGATACAGTATTTTCTGAGGGTTATGGAACCCCGAGCACCCGAACAACGATCACCTCTGACTCAATACCCCCAAGTGGTATAACTTTCGACTTGGAGAACTTCCTGACCAGGTTTGAAGTCGCAGCGCAAGGAATGTGAACCCAACGCCCTACCAATCAGGCTATCCCGACCTAACAACTGCAACTACTGTAGAGAACTACTGTAAAGGCGGGAAAATTAGCTTTTAATTAATTGATAAAAAATAACGGATTCATATTTGAAAAAACTGTAATAACATCAAATGTCATGTTTTACAAATTTAATAAAATTCACTCGAACTCGATAGGATGAATAAAAAAGTATTTTATTAATGATTGATTATTTGAACAAGATACAAGATTATATATATATATATATATATATATATATATATGTATATATGAGAGTGTGAGAGAGAGAGAGAGAGAGAGAGAGAGAGAGAGAGAGAGAAAGGGAGGGAGGGAGAGGGTGAGCTAATGTAAGGAATGGAATAAAGGGTCCTATAAAACAAATAAATTTTGCAGGCATTACTATCTAAACATTTACCAATTATTTCACAAACGTAATCTAAAATCAGCAATTCATTAATTTGTTGTATATAAGGAAATAATTGCCTTTTCAATCTATCAAAATTTATTAGTAATAAGTATAAAATTAAATTTTGTGAGCACGAAAAAAGGAAAAAAAAATGTGAAATGCATAAAATTTCCTTAAAATATGTAACTATTTAATTTACAAAATCTGTAATAAAAAAGACAACAAAGTTATTAAAAAAGAAAAGGAATAATAAATTAAAGAAATGAAATCTTCGATTATAAATTTCAAGTTATCATGTGAAAACGTGATTATTTTTAAGTCATTATTTATTTTGATTAATTTAAGCCATTAACTAAGTTAAACTGGTTTGAAACAATCTAGGGACTTCTCTCTCTCTCTCTTTCTTTGCCAACCTTTTAAAAACGCATCTGTTGTCAAAGAAGCATATGTAATAATAATTCAATGCTGGTAAAAGCAAGTAAAAATATTTTTTTTGCCCGTAAATTTCGGAGACCTCAAAACCTCCTAACTAAAATACATTATAATATATAATATATAAACTATATTATAATATAGCTCGCATTATAATATATAAGCTATATTGTAAATAAATTGTAAAATACGAAAAAAAGTAAGGTTATTGTAAAGTAATATTAAACTTACGGCTTTTAAGATTATACTAGCAGAAATCCTTTTTTTCTTTCTTGACATTAGGATTTAAGATTAGGAAAATGGCAAACTAAAAAAAATTAAAGAGAAGAAAAATATTAGATACAATTATATACATTGAAAAATTAAGACTGCATTATTTACAATATTTTTCCATAGTTAAATAATTGAATATCTTTCTAATTAGAATGGGTTTCATTTTCATCTAGATATCTAACACACATCTTTTAGCATGCATATAAAAATTTATATTCATTGATTTATAGCTAAAGTTATTTTTATTTTCAATTTTTTAAAAAATTTTAAGAAATGTATTGTTTTACTGATAAATGATAATGATATTAATTTTTCGATAAAATAATCTCGGTATTTCGTATCAGAATCTGGAATATCTGCATTTTAATTTATCGTTTGCCGAGTTTAGAAAATTTACTAATAAAGTAAAAATTAAATTAATAGATAAATTTACGTGGCATCACAGTTATATTTGCTACGTCACGACGCATATATATCGTTTGATTGGTCGTTAGTTTACATTACACTTTGTCGTCATGCATTTTTTTGGTGTTTTTACAGATTTCAGATGTAATTAAAAAAATAAAAACACGGTGGAAAGTTTAGAACAAATACATTCTTAAACTAAATATGCCCTAAAAATTCGTTGAAGACTTTAATTGATATCAGGCATAATGAATTAAATCATTTTGTTTATATATTTTGATTTCAAAATAAATTCTGAACAGTTTAATAAGATTGAATTCGTAATTCAAAACAGCTATCAATATATTCTGATTATTAATTTTTTCCAATTCAACCTTATTTTATCTTTTTTTTTTAAAAAAGAAGGAATTATTAAGAAATTAAACCTTTATTCTATTAACTGTACTTTAAAATTCAGAAATTTCATTGCTTCTGGCATGAACAAATTCAATGTTATCCTTTTTGGGGATACAATGTTCCAATTCAATTTCACTTTAAAGTATCAAAAATATTTTATGAAAAATGCTTATCCATAAAACAACACAAACAATAAAACTTTAGCCAGATGGAAAGTTAAAAGCTTTGACAGGATGATTATAAGTAATGACACCCTGACATTATCCATTAGTTGACATCAACTTTCTCCCACGTTTTAATTTTGAGATATAAGTTAAATGCATGTTTATCTTAAGAAAGTTCATTTATAAACTTATAAAAGAAAGCATTTGTGTCAATATATGCGATGTGAACTGATAAATATATAGCTCCTAGAAAGAAAATAAGGAGGCAGATAGTCGTAAAGTTATTAAATATATTTCGATTTGAATTTTAAAATTTAACGCATATATTTTTATATTTTTTGTTTCATTTGTTATGGATGATTTTTTCGTTCATATTTGTCCGTAGTATCATTTCTAATAGCCATAAAAAAAATTAAGATTAAAATGAAACCTGCTATGCATATTTCAATGTATCATGTCAGAACATCATTTCTTGAACGGCCAAGCACCACGTGCTCGTGCAAGTTAAATTATTTTTTTATTCATTTTAATCGTTTCATCGAATGAGTCACTTAAATATTGCAAACGATCCAAAAAAACTTTGTCTCGCATTGGTTGTTTGAAAAAAATATCACATTTTCTATTTATTTTATTTCACATAATCACGTGCTCAAAATGATATTTTTCTAGGTTTAATTAGCTGTAGTCATTAATTTATTTTTTTTAATCAGAGCTTTTGTAAATGCAATGGCAACGTGTTATTAAATGTTTATTTTTTCGAGATGCTCGTGCAGATGATAAAATTTTTATTTTTCGCCAACGGATTTTTGTGGATGCCAAAAACCTCATCCCCCAAAAAGCATAATGTTCTGACATGATAAAAAATTCAAAAGGTGCTACCATTATCGTTCCAAAGAAAGTAATATACTGAATTTTTAGAATTTTAAAATAAAAATTAAAACTTCTGCACTCAACATTCTAAACCTACAATCTTTTTTCAAATTACTTAATATCATTATTCGAACATTATTTCCTGTGGAGTTCAAAAGGTTTTTGGTGTGCCCTCGTAGAAGAGTTATACTTTTTCATTAATTTTCCAAAAGCTTTGACTGAAGTGCCCCCTTCCTCCCTCCTTGGACGACGCATTATAGGAGTATTCAAATATGAAAAGATTAATCGGCGCAATGAACAAGGAGAAATAAAAAGATTAAAATGAAACCTGCTATGCATATTTCAATGTATCATGTCCGAACATTATTTCTTAAACGGCCAAGCACCCCGTGCTCGTGCGAGTTAAATTATATTTTTATCCATTTCAATTGTGTTATCGAATGAGTCACTTTAGTATTGCAAACGATCCAAGAAACTTTGTCTCGCATTTATTGTTTAAAAACAATATCGCATTTCCTATTTATTTCCTTTCACGTAATCGCGTGCTCAAAATGACATTTTTTCTATGTTTTATTTGCTTTAGTCATTAACTTATTTTTTTAAAGCAGAGCTTTTGTATATGGGATGGCACCGCGTTATTAAAAGCTGATTTTTCGAGATGCTCGTGCAGATAATAAAATTTCATTTTCTCGTCTGCGGATTTTTGTCTACCTCATTCCTAAAATAACCTCATGTTTTGACATGATAAAAAAGCTGAGAACCACTGTACTAATGAACGAATACGATTAACAGCTGCTAAAAAACTAATTACCGATTCTCCTTTAATAAAAAAAATTCAAAATTCTATTAGTTCGAATTGCTTGCATTTTAGGGTAATTTAATCTTTTAAAATCATTATTAAAAACTTTTTTATGAATAGGGAGGTTTTAAATAGGCAGTGGAGAAGGACCTTGACTCACCATCCGATTATTCCGACCCGCCTCATTAAAGGCATTCGGATTAAAATTGAATTACCGAACCTCTGCGACAGTATTGACATGAAATTTGGTTGATACTTAAGAGCCCTCACTGGTCACGGCACAACCCTACCCAAGGGAAGTACGTCCTGTCTTCATTAGAAGGAAGCCGGTTCCTACCATTTTTGTAACCACCACGGCAGCGAGAACCAAATACTGTTATTGAGGCTTCTCATTCTCACTTTTGAGTTGCCTCCACCCTCTGTGGAAGAAACATTAGTGGGGTATTCCAATATGAAACGAGTGTCTTAAGTTGTTTTGATTGAAGCTTTATTTATGTTTTTATTCCTTCACAGCTTCTAGTTGTTGTTGTTTATGTAGGATTATAGATATTTGTTCGCTTCTATTCATATTCTTGATTTACCTTCTAAGGGTAGTATTTTTTATATGTTTGTCATTCTAAATCAGTTTTGTATTTTCACCTTGTGTTTTCGCCATTCTTTATATAATGGAATTGGTATATGATTTACAATATATTACAACATCTTCCCGCTTCTGAACATTTTCATATAATTATCATGTCAGAACATGATATTATTTTGGGAATGAGGTTTTCTGGCGTCCGCAAAAATCCATAGGCGAAAAATAAAAAGTTTATTATCTGCACGAGCATCTCAAAGAATCCGCTTTTAATAATGTAATGCCATACCATTTACAGAAGCTCTGATTAAAAATTTAATGACTACAGCAAATAAAACCTAGAGAAACGTCATTTTGAGCGCGATAATATGAAATTGGATATTTTTTAAAGCAATAAATGCGAGGCAAAGTTTTTTTTGCGTCATTTGCAATACTAAAGTGACTCATCCAAAGAAACAATTTAAAGGAATAAAAAAGTAATTTAACTTGCGCGAGCACGTGGTGCTTGGCCGTTCAGGAAATGATGTTCTGGCATGATACATTGAAATATTCATAGCATATTTCATTTTGTTCTGACATGATACATTGATAATGCATAGTAGATTTCATTTTAATCTTTTTTTAGGTTTATGTGAGTTACTGCTTTTTCTATGTATTTTTCAATAAAATATCTTGAACTAAGAATTAGTTTGTCAAGTGAATTAACTATATTGTATAACTTTAATTTACGCCCATATTCTGGTGATGATCGCAAAACTTTCAAGAAATAAATAATGCTTCTTTCCCCAGCGACTTTCAAGATCCTACACCCTTTCGGATAAGCAGGTATTGCAGGGTTGATCAAGACCAAACATGAAACGACTAATCGGGCAAAAAACAGACAGGCAAAGAAATGTAGAAAGCCACTGTACTAATGCGCCAATAAGATAGACAACTGATGACAAAATCCACTATTATCATTTTTATTATCCTAGTTACCACTTTTACAAACACCCACCCTTAATTCTTATAATAATAATAAAAAAATCAGGGACACCTCTTCTAAGCCAAGGCTCCAACAATAAATTCGCATCACCATAATTAGCGAGGCAGCGCAAAATGTCGACAACTAATTCTGCATCCTCCTAACCTGCAAGATAATGCTATTAATATCGAAGTGCTTTATTCGCCCGGGCCTGTATCCGGACGCCGCACAGTCCGGTAACCTGAATAAGATGGTTAATTTACGGGGCCGGACTTCAATTAATCTGTCTCGTTAACCATTATTACAGGTGGTCACGGGAATCATTTTCGAGGCAGTTGAACATGCTTTATGGATAGAATGGCTTTTAATTATGTTGCTGGCGTGGGCGAAGAGCGGGGTGCGTCAGCTCGTTTTTAGTGATGGTTCAGTACCGAAGATATATAGAATGCATATACATGATAGTGGACTAATATGCTTATTTAGTACGGCATTATGAATGAATTGATACGACAGAACTAACAAAATGGCATTATTATGTAATAACAGCAGTGATATTTTACGGGTGCGCAAGCCATAGTTATTGGGATTCCTGGCTCATTAATAATCAGTTTTTTTATCATATCTGAATATGATGTTATTTTGGGAATTAGAGTTTGTGGCGTCAACAAAAATGCGTAGGTGAAAAATTGAAATGTTATTATCTGCCCTTGCATCTCAAAGAATTAACTTTAAATAACGCTTTGCCATTGCATTTACAAAAGCTCTGATTTTGAAAAAAAAAGAAAATTAGTTAATGACTACCGTAAATGAAACCTAGAAAAGTATCATTTTCAGCACGTGATCATATAAAAGGAAATAAATATGAAATGTGATATTTTTTTAAACAATAAATGTGAGACAAAGTTTTTTGGATCGTTTGCAATACTAAAGTGACCCATTCAATGAAACCATTAAAATGAATAGAAACTATAATTTAACTCGCACGAGCACGTGGTGCTTGGCCGTTCAAGAAATGATGTTCGGACATGATACATTGAAATATGCATAGCGGATTTCATTTTAATCTTTTTTAGTTTTTATTTTTAGTTTAAAAAATACTACCAAAATTATTCCAATTCTTAAATATTTGCACATATTATATTAAAACAATTTTCAAACGTAGATATGACTGTTTTATATTTAAAAGATTTCATTGAAAAATAAATCTATACCGATAAATTAACAGTGTATTTTTCTTTTATTATAAAGTTCAAGTAAATATTTTTATATTTTTATTTAACAAAGATTCTCAAAAACCGTGTAAGTTATCGGTCGAACAATGTTATAAAGAGTTTATTGCATTTTGTTATAAAACAAAAAATATTGAAAATTCAGTTTAACTGATATCTATATTCAGAAAACATTCAGATTTCGATGATGTTTTTAACAATACAAATATTAAAGTATAAGAATAGATTATTAAAAAAATAATATTTTTATAGAGATCAGACGATAAATTCGAATGGAATAATGTTATTATTACATTCTATGCCAGTAAAGGAAAACAAAAGCGTTTAAAAATAAATAGAAAGGGAGAAAATATTTTATTTTGATAATCAAATTAACAAGCTTTTAAAAAGATTAAACTACAGATGTTAAAAAAGGGTATATCATTGGAAAAATTTCAAATAATTAACACCATTCAATTGTAAGTTATATTGTAAAATTCCTTTCAAAAGAAAAACTTTAAATGAAAATCTCAAAATCAATGAATTAAAACTCAAAAACCACTAAATAGATAATTGCTATTTATATTAATGACGCAAAAACATTTACAAAGAGCAGAACAATAAATAAAGATTATATATAGCTTTGCCTAAAAAGTATAAACCATTACAGTATCAAAGCCAAAATTTTTATCTAAATTTTTAGCCACAATATAAATAATAAAAAACAAAAAAGATAAGGAAATTGAGTTATTAAATCATTTAAACTGACACTAAAAATTTCAAAATCTACATCAAGAATAAATAAAAGAAACAATTAAATAAAAATCATAGAATCATAAATGTGATTAAAAGTGAGTAAGATACTTCAAAAGAAAAATTCAAGCAACAAAATTATTCCAGAAAAAAAAGGAGATAAAACAATTGAAATATTCCGGTCCAACAACCGCTAAACATGTTGCAATTACGTAGAGAGATAATTAAGATTTCAGTAAAATTTCGACGTCACTAGATTAACTTCATTTTTTTTCTTTTAAAATTGCCCAGCGAACTTACAACCCGGAAAAATGAAAAATTTGAATTAATACGTTACGTTCAAGATATTTTCTTTAAAAAAATAATAAAGTCGTGCGTATTTATTTAAAAAATACATACAATTAACTAATTTATACAAAGCCTGAGAAATTGCAATGAAACAATCTAAAAGAATTTTTTAAAAAAACCAGTTGAATAGGTAGAAGCACAAGAAATATTTAAATTAGGTAATATATAAGCAGAGCTGGCATTGCACTTTCAATTAGACAACGCCTTTCTACGTATTCTTATTTAGTCGGAAAGAGACGCTTTTTTTCCTCCGTCTTAAGAAAACGAAAAGTATATTTTGTCCTTTTTTTAGTTTTGAAGAAATAATGAACAAAGTAATAGAAAAATGGAGTAGAAACTAAAGATTTTATTTTTAAATTTCGACATCTTTTTCCTTAATTGAGTTGGGAGTTTTTCTATCCAAAGAAAACTAATTGAGTTTTCTTTAAAATATACGCAAAAAGATTATTCACAAATTAAAACAATTATTTGTATCTTTTTAAGGTTTCCCCCGTAAGTTGAGCGTTTAGGAATCTACAAATTGCCCATAATTGGAATTCCAGAATTTTTCAGGATCGTTTGATTCTAATATGCCTGTCCCTTTGTTTTTGTCTGGGGGCGATGGTTTCATTTTCTTGCGTTACTTATTCTATTCAATGCACAAAATATTTCGAATGTGATTTAGAAAGATAAAAAGAGAGGTTGATTTTTAAAAGGTATTATTTGTTTATTAAAAATTTAAATAATTTTCTAATGACAGAACTTTTTTAGCTTCATCAATTTCAAAACTTTTTATTTTCCTGAATAAGAAAT